>JADLZN010004092.1:0-23493 GCA_018155175.1 Sinocyclocheilus anophthalmus
GTCTAGAGTCAGCGTGGAGCTCCCAGGCCGAAGGCTTCTAACAGAAGGCGGGTCTGCGGACCGTCATCCTCGCTGGATAGTCTTCGTCGTAAATATCCTGACGCCTAAGGCCTAGGACTTCTGAAGGCCAGCTCCCTCTGGGGAAAAGCGGTGTACACCACATTACATGGTGCCCCGTCTCTCCTCAGGGGGTGGCCCTCCGGAGGTCGTTCTGCCAAGCTGGCCTTCCGGGTTCCGGGCCACTGGTCTCCGTCGTAGCGTTCTCTCACTTCCCACCAGCCCGGAAACCTATCCATCCCTAATAGGCTAACGCTACCTTCTACGGAGGTATCTATAATGGGTCCTGCCCCGAGCAATCTGGTGTCTAGTCTTCCTAGCAACGACGTGTGGGTCTGATTGCCGTCGTTTTTCGATAGGAGACTTGCAACTAAGGATAGTCCTATGCTGTGGCTCAGGAACCGTTGAGGGCAGCCCCTCGTGGGGAATAGAGTTCACAGCCATCCCAACCCCGCATTACACGGGGCCCGTCTCTCCTCAGTGCCCTCAGGAGTTTGGGTCTGCCAACCCTGCTATTTCCAGGCGCAGCGTGCTCCGTCGAGTCGATTCTTGTCTCAGGTTCATTACCCCCCACCCCCTCAGGCCTTAACCGGAGGCGTACTAGAGGCTCTGCTACCTCACGGAGTTATCTATAGCCGCAGCAACTGCCGTACCTCCTGCCAGTCCGCATGCTTTCATTGCATCTGAGTCTGATCTGCTCTAAGCGCACAAAATCCGTCTCGCGGACTGGTTCCCTTAGGAGGGTCCCCTGGCGGTGTTGTGAGCCCCTGCCCGAGTGTGCTTCATTGGGTCCCTGGCTGGCCCCGAGCAGGCCTGTGGTTTATACGTCTTCCCTAGCAGACGCCGTGGGTCTGAGGGGCCGTCATTCAATAGGAGACCTTCCAGCTATGGAGAGTCCTGAGTGCTTGTGGCTCGGACCTCGTAGGGCAAGCCCCCTCTGGGGAAGAGAGTGTTCACAAACCGCATTAACCAGTGCCATCCCGCTGCCTCATTGCCCTCAGGAGGAATACACGGTCTGCCAACCCTGCGTTGTTCCAGGCGCAGGCGGTCCTCCGGCGAGCTTCTCTCGTCTGCCTCAGTTTCCGCCGGCAACGTAGCGGCACGGAGGAGGCCTCGCTGGCCAACCCACTCTGCGTGAGGTCCCCAAGCAGCTAGTTCAGCGTCCCCTGAATCTTGTAGAACCTTTCAAGGCCGAAATAGCCGTTCTGGGCACACCAGAGATCCGTCTCGAGAGACTGATTCCCTTAGTAGATTATTTAGCAGCGTGGAAGCTACTGCCAAATGTATCTCAATGGGTCCTGCGTACTGTAGGAAGAGGCTACGGAATCCAGTTCGGTTCTCGCCCGCCTCGATTCAACGGGGTCACCCCCAAGCTAGTGGGTCCTGAGCAGGCTCGGGTATTAGAACAAGAAGAAGTTACTCCTCTTGAGGAAGGAGGCCATAGAGGTGGTCCCTCCCCATGAAAGAGAGTCAGGGTTCTACAGCCGGTACTTCATTGTTCCGAAGAAGGCTGGTGGGGGGTTGCGTCCCATTTTAGATCTGCATCAATTGAACCGCTCGGTCA
Source organism: Sinocyclocheilus anophthalmus (assembly GCA_018155175.1). NCBI lineage: Eukaryota > Metazoa > Chordata > Actinopteri > Cypriniformes > Cyprinidae > Sinocyclocheilus > Sinocyclocheilus anophthalmus. Next base: position 1,622 of record JADLZN010004092.1, read on the forward strand.
TGCGACTGAAGTTCAGGATGCTCAAACTTAAACAAGTCGTGTATCAGATCAGGTCCGAGGTCTGGTTTGTCACGATCGATCTGAAAGGCGCGTATTTCTATATCTCCATCCTTCCTCATCACAGGGAGTTCCTGAGGTTCGTTTTTTGGGGCAAAAGCCTACCAATACTGGTTTCTTCCTTTGGCCTTGCACTCTCACCCCACACTTTCACGACTCAACCACATCGACGATTGGTTGATATTAGCTCAGTCAGAGCGGATGGCGGTTCGACATCGAGATGTCGTTCTCGCTCACATGAAAGAGATGGGGTTAAGACTTAACGCCAAGAAAAGTGTGCTTTTTCCAGTACAGAGAACTACTTATCTGGGCGTGGTGTGTGATTCGACCACGATGCATGCATGTATGTCTCCTGCTCGGATCGAATCGTTCCTCACCGCAGTCGCGAGAGTCAGACAAGGCCGGTCACTCACTGTCAAGCAGATCCAGACTGCTTGGGCTGATGACAGCTGCGTCCAACGTGATAAATCTTGGCCTGCTGTACATGAGACCCCCTCAGTGTGGCCCAGAGAACCAAGGGATTTTCCCCTGAGGGGGATTCCGCTTCGCATGATCAAGGTCACGTGGTGGTGCTTACGTGCCTTAGACATGTGGAGGAAACGCTGGTTCTTGTCTCAGGGCCCGGTGCTAGAGCTCCTTGTCGCCGCGTAATGCTAGCAACTGATGCGTCCCTCACCGGTTGAGGAGCGGTCATGATTGGCCGCTCAGCCCGCAGTCTGTGGAGCGGCCGCCATCTCACATGGCATTAATGTCGGGAGTATGCCTGGGCCTCTTTTTTGATTTCTCCCCTCCCCGACCCTACTAGGTCACAATATGTTGGTAACAACGCAAAAAACGGTGGTTCTCTTCAATCAACCGCCGGGAGTTCTGCTGCGTTTTCAATCGCCCTTTACAACTGGCGCAACCAGATACTTGTGGTGGTCCCAGGGCCAACTGTCCCTCGTTGAGAGCAGTTTACATTCCTGGGCATCTCAAGAAGGGAGCAGATATCCTGTCGAGGCAGGGGCTGAGGCCCGGGGAATGGATGCTTCACCCCGAGGTGGTGAAGCAGATATGGAGAGTGTTTGGCCAGGCTCAGGTGGACCTGTTGCGACTCATATGATATCACACTGTCCCCTCTGGTTCTCTCTGACTCGGTACAGACGTGGCCGAGGCTTCGTCTGTACGCCTTTCCTCCGATTTTTCTGCTCCCGGGAGTTCTGGAGAGAGTGCGCCGGGACAGGGCCTGTCTGTTGTTAGTATCCCCGTTCCGGCCGGGCCGAGTTGGGTCTCAGGCCTGATTTCTCTCCTCAAAGGGCGCTCTATGGGAGATTCCCGTCAGGAGAGATCTCCTCTCACAGGCGGAGGGCACGCCCCCGCCAGGAGCTGTGGGTGTGGCCTCTGAGGAGGCACAACTCATAACTTCCGGTCTCTCAACCGAGGTTGTTGAGACCATCCTCCAATCTAGAGCTTCCTCTATGAGGAAACTGTATTTCTGCGGAGACCGCCAGCCCGACCCAGCTAACTGCCCGTTTGGTACAGTTCTGGAGTTCCTGCAGGCCTGTTTATCCGCAGGGTTGACCCACTCCACCCTAGAGGGCTTTGTGGCGGCCATTGCGGCCTACCACGCCCCTCTCGGTGGCCATTCAGTGGGAAGACACCCTCTTCTTACACATTTCCTCTGCGGTATGCTGAGGCCGAGGCCTCTGGCCAGAGAAGCTTAGGCTAAGTGGTGGATCAGGATGCTATTCCATAGCCTCGAGTCCTCTGATCTCCCCTCTCTTTGGGGGTCAAGATTCACTCCTCCAGATGTTGGCCTTCGGGATGGCGAGCCCCGTCTACTTTAGCCACTCCGGGCTCTTTTGTTCTCTTGCCATAGCCGTGCCCTTTCACACCAGGCAGGGATTTGCAAGTCTGGCGGCGTGGACATCTCGTTCCCCTAGCGTTTTCCGACGCAGCTCGAGCTCCTGAAGAGGAACGTCTCAGGTTACATATGTAACCATGGTTACCCGAGGGAAGGTGGGGGAAATGAGTACTCGCGTCGCAAGGCCCTACTTCCGCATCCCTACTAGAGGGGGGGGCGGGGGTTTGGGCTGGGGGGTGGGGCGACTGGTTCCTCTAAGAATCTAGCGCCGGTGGCACATCAACTTGTTTTTATAGCTTCCTGGTCATGACGTCACCCACCGCGGACGTCTCGCCCATCGTCGACTGATTACACATATGATTCAGAGCTTGGTATCGCTGAAGGCGTTCCCATAGCGTTTTCCGACGCAGCGTCTCGTTCCCTCGGGGAACCATGGTTACATACGTAACCTGGGACGATTTCTATGAATAAATTGAAGTATTGAGGATACATTTGACTGTGTGTTTTCTTACTCCCCGGCCGTCTATATACACTCCAGGAACTGAGAATTCTTCAAGGTGGCAAAGAGAATTTACAGAGGGACCAAATTGTTAATTTTTATTACCGGTATGCTAATCTTAAAGTACCATCGGCAACAATGCAGCATTGTTAAAGCTCTGTCAATATGCTTCTATCGAAATAACTATTCATATTCGTAGAAGCCACAATCCAGCCGAGCAGAGCAGCAAATTTACTAAAAACAACAATCCAAAGCCATCTGTTTCCAGCGAGGCTAGTGAGGATTTAATTAATAGGCACAAAGCTAAAGATACACTTTCTTTTGTGCTGCTCTTTAATTGTTAAAAGTCACACTCTGACTTTTGACCCTGCTATGTTAAGTAAGATGACTGTTAAGGAGGGTCGCCATAGCTGTGGGACACAAACAGATCACAAACAGTGAAATTCCCCTTCCTCTGCATTCAATTCTACTTTCAAAACATTCACCATGTTGTCCACAAAGGTACCAAAGGGTTGTAAAAAGGGGTAGATTTCTATGCTTTCTGTTAAAGTTGTAAAATGTTCTTTCAGTCCAAGATGGCTGGTGAACTTTTAAACAGAAAGTGAAATCTTTACAGGCCTGGATTGCAGGTGTTAGAGCTTGCAGTGAAAAAAAACTGTTGAATATTCAGTCATGACCTCTAACAATGGTACAAAAGCTGTCTAATCTAACACCTTAAAGTTTAAATCTTGTTAAATAAAAATAATGTCTCTAAGGTGACATTTACAAGGAGATTATTTATAATGAAGATAGCATTTATCCCTTGCTGTTTTTATTGCTTCTCATTGTGCCTGTTATCATATGAAAGGGGTCATACCCTTTTTCTAAAAAGAAAAACAAAGTTAAGTCAGTTAAGTCACAGTCACAAACCATTTGCTACTTGCTCATCACAGTAGTTGCTCTTAGAGACTCTTAGAGATTTCAAACAGCAGATAAAAGTATCACAATAATCCACACGACTCCAGCCCATCAGTGAATGCCCTCTGAAGTGAAACGCTGCATGAAAGTAGGCTTCAAACCATTGCTTCCGGTTAAAATATAATTCCTCTATCCATAATATTGCTTTCTTGCATGAAAAAACACGTCTTGCCTAAATCAAGAGATAAATATGGACACATAAAGCACAGTTTACAGGTGAAAACATTACTAAACTAAATCATTTTGGTGGATTCTGATGTGAAAGGACAACAGGGGACAGACATTTTCACTGGAGGAAGCATTATTATGGATTATGTGGATTATGGAGTATGGTATTTTGACCAGAAGACACATTAATGATTGATTTGTTTATTACAAACACACAGCTTTTCACTTTACAAGACATTCGATGAACAAAACGCAGCGACATCTTTTGGCATGGCCTGAAGGTGAGTTCATTTTCAGCAATTTTTCATTTTTAGGTGTACTATTCCTTTAAAGCAAATACATACAGTATCAGATTAAACACCACACAACTTTCATTTCAATGGGTTTTGAAATAGAAGTAAAAGAGTGGAAATAAGGTCGGGACATGCCACAGGCCAAACTCAAATTTCAGTTCCCATGAGTCAACACCCCCCAACTGGGGTTATTTTATTTAAATTAGGAGACATCCTTTCCTTTTAATAAATTAATAGACTCACGAGATCCAGTTGCATAATGGATGTTAAATAAAATTCTAAGCCCTCATGGCCAAGAGCGAGTCAAGGCCGGGTAAAAATGTAGTCAATTCCACCAGACACTCGTGGTCAATTGTTTTTTTATTCTTCATTTATTTTAAATGTGCACCACTTTCCTTTATCATTCTCAAAAGGGTCTTTCATCACCTCTCTTTGAACAAAAAAACAAGCATCTCCAGCTGTATCTTTTCATCAGAGCACTGGGGAACAGGATCAGAACAACTACAAAAAAGATTAAATAGGAAACCAAAGAGGAGAGTTTTCAAGTAACAGAGAGAATGACCTAGCTGACAAGGCAACCTGAAACAAAGCATTCTGTGTAATCTAGGGGGGAAAAACACGAATAGCTGGACTTTGTAATATGAGACTTTGTGGTTACTATTCAGAAACTCAGAATGTGGATGGATATGAGAACTCAAGTGACAGCAATGATCGATCAAAACACAATACTTGAAAATCCTAAAATTACATTTACACCGATTACAGGAGAACAACTGCAGAAAACAGAGTGTTAGGCTCTTTAGACGTGCTACTTTTCATCTTGCTATTGTCACTTTTCAGACTGTGCCAGTGTGCCAAAGTGCAAACGATACAATGCTGCCAAACCATACAATGTATTTTCTGGTTTGGTTTAAATGGATTTAAGGTAAACAGCTCCAAACAGCAGTCGTCCGAATGATTTTATTTTAGACTAAGCAAATTGATTCAAACCCTTATGCTAGATAGTTTGACCGACTCAAAGAACTGATTCAAAGAGTGATTTATTCGCTAATCTGGTATCGCTAGTTCTGATTTTAAATAGCCAACAGAAAATACAGACACATGACTTTATTGGTTAAATATTGTCACGGAAAATGTTGCTCGGGTCAGTACGGTAATTTGAATTTCCACCTCACCCCAACAGTTAATGTTTTGAATTTACCGCAATTAAGAATTGGGAATTTAACAATACTCACAATTATGAATTCATCTCATTTTAACGATTCCATGATTTAGACTGCACTGGACTGGCCAATCTGTTCAGATTTAGTTTAAAGAACTGGTTCGAAAGAGTCATTCATCTAAGAATCGAACTGCACTGCCACGTGCGTTTCTGATTCACTTAAAAAGAATTGGCTCTACGGCTCATTCGTTTAAGAGTCGGACTACACTGGTCCTGCACTGTGCTGTGTTTTGATTCATTAAAAAGTGTAGGTTTATATTAAAGGGGTCATATGATCCGATTTTAAGTTTTCCTTTCTCTTTGGAGTGTTACAAGCTGATTGTGGCATAGATAAGATCCCTGAAAGACTAAAGTCTCAAAACCAAAGAGATATTCTTTATCAAAGTTATGACTCTGCCACACCCCCTAAAACGGCTCGTTCTAACACGCCCCCACATATCTACCTCACTATGTGGAAATATTTGCTAATGCCGCTCAAATGTGCACCAAATAAAGAAGGCGTGGTTTCAGTAACCGCAGTTCGTGTTGAAGCAGCCATGTCAGGGAGAAGCTGTGTGTTTCTAGGCGAAAGCAAAGCACTTTATTTGGCCTTCCGAAAGTAGATTCATTTAGGAATCTTTACGATTACTTACAACAGAACAGCAATGCAATTTATGGACGACCGTTTCGTGAACCTAGGTTTCTGAATCAGCTACTGTTTTGTGTTATTAGCTAAAGGTGTCATTTGATGCTTTTTTAAAGATCATTATTTGTGTATTTGGTGTAACAGAATATGTTGACATGCTTTAATGTTCAAAAACCACATTCTTTTTTTCAACAGAGAAAAGAAAACTTGAAATATGCATCCTATGACCCCTTTAATATACACCTGACACTTTTAATTACTCCAAACCCAGCACAGTTCAGGCATGTAGTCCTATTCGTAAACGAATGAGCGTTAAGTAAGTGTGTGGTGTGGTGTGTGTGAGTGGCGTGAGAGAGATAGAGAGCGAGAGAGAGAGAGAGAGGAGAGAGAGATAGAGACCGAAGACAGAGGGTCAAACAGTTGAGTCAGGCTGTCTTACCGTAGGCTTGTGTACTGCAAACACAACCAGCTCCACTTCATCGCCTTGTGTCTGTCACGCGACTCTGTTCCCCTTTCGGGCTTGAACTGATGGTAAACTAATGACATTATTTACTGTCTTTACTTTTATTTTGAAAGATGAAGCTGGCGATATGGTAAGGGGCGTTACATTTCCGAACGAGTACTTGCGGTGTGTTCGGGACCATCACAATGCCTGGTCATTGGCCAATCAGAGCAACGCGCTTGTCGGAAGTAGACTTTTTGCAGAAATGAAGCGTTGAAGAGAGTTGGGCACATATAGGACCTACAATATTAGTATTACAGTATTTGAAAAATAATGTGTTTTTGAACATTAAAGCATGTCACCATATTCTGTTACAACCAAATACACAAAATAATGATCTTTTAAAAAAGCATCATATGACCCCTTTAAGATAATTCGAATCGAGCTGCATATTTTTCCCTTGACGGCCTGAGAACATATTGCAATCTGACAGCTAGCTCATCAATTTGACATTAATGGCCAGAGAGTCCAATGAAAAATTCACACAACATATTTTATGGACAAATAATTTAATTGCAGCACAAATATTTTAATTGCACTGCACTGTAGTAAAGTTTTAAATGAGCCCATAAGATGGTTCAGAATTCATATGTGGAGATCTAAACAAAACTCACAAAAGATTATACAAGCTACTAATTCCCATGACAACTTTTAAATAGTTTTATACATAATGTCCACTGTTGAGTCTCATGCTTAAGGTTTATGTCAATGTGACCTGACAACCTGACATGTCAAGTTGTGAAATTAATATAGCTAGTTAGTTACCAGTAGTTACTATATTTTTTAGACTTTATAATTTATTTAATACAATTTGCATAACATTGGTATGTATAGCTTTGGCCACATTTTGCTTAGGTAAAATGTTTTGCTGCTGCTCTCTTTCCCAAAACATTGCTTTTTTAACCTTGGAAAGCTTTCATAACCTAGTTACTGACATCTTTCAAATGCATCATGTCCTCAATGCAAAGGGTAAATTACCATCTGCATGTCAGATAAATTCTTCCATAAACTGTCCATTCAAATAGGTCCATTAGTCTGAATTATGGGCAACCGATGTATTTGTCTCTTGATGTTGTTTGGATGGAAGATCCAATATTTTGATTTGATCTCAAATGGTGTTGCCATCCTAACAAACATCAGATATTTATGAGTCAAGAGTGTCTGTTGTTGTTTTCCACTTGCTACATAAGCTGTGCCATGACAAGGACATTTCACCACACATCCAATCATAAAATCTCAATGTCACAGACACCAATGACAGTGTTAAATAAAAAAAACTAGGCATTCTGCACTAGCTGACCCAAGCAAACTGACAGAGCAGAGCAGTGAAAGAAGGCATTGGCTACATTCTGCAAGTGCTCTTTCCCAAAAGGAAAAGTAAACATGATGCTTCATTAAATGGTCTTCCATATGCTGTGACGCTGTCCAACAAATCATGTTTCAGATCAGAGCAAAATATTGTAATGCTATCACTAAAAGTTTCTACCCATTCTCCCATTCTGAGGCAATAAGAAACCGAAGAATTTGCCACATTTCATTTCTTCACAAAAATAAATGCCACCTGATGGATGACTAAATGGATTGTTATTTAAATAGCCCTGAAAAAAGCTAAAGGCTGATGCAATGATTACAGGGAAACTGACAAAAAAACTCATGTAAAAATCGCACTCTTTGCACTCCTTTTGTTGAGTTTTTTGTTGCTTATATATTGTAAACTCTTCCATTCTAAAGTGTGTTTCATTTCATGTCTTGTCAATTTTGTTTAATTTTTCATGCCTTTCTTTTGTTCTCCCATGTTCATTTGTCAGTCTTCTGTATTTTTAATAAATATAAAATGTAATGAATATCATTTTTATTTAATAAAAAGAATGTATTTGAGTTAATCTTGCCAGATCCATTTTGTTCTTTGCATCTGTAGTCTTGTTCTAAGAATCAAAGATTTCAATTTAAAGTGTGACATGCATTCCACAGCAGGAGCCATAACCATGATCAGAAGCCTTTCTCAGTGGACACATACTGAGCTCAAGCAAGATAGTTCAATTTTTTATAGGTTCCAATCTACCACAAAAATTGTATATGGTAAATATCAAACCATTTTCTGAAAGCTTTGGAATATTTTGGCCTTCATGTATTAATAAATTAACAGGACAAACAGAAATATCAAGCAACACCCAAGCAAGTGCTTTCAAAACAACCTTGATGTTTAAGTTGATGCAGATGAGTGGTACCTAATGAGGTGGGTTATTTTGCTTAGAGATTCAAATGAGTAGGAATGGAGCAACAGTTCCTGTCATCATTATAAGAATTCTGGGTATGTTCTTTAAAAGCAAAGTTCTGTCAAAGGAATAGATTCAATTTAATACTCTCTGCCAACAATCAAAAATAAAGAAATGTTAAATGAACTTGAATAAATTGATGAACATTGTTCAACACAATTAAGTAAAACCTTTTGGACAGACTTTGGACATGTACTTACTGACGCCTGTTTCCACCACAGACTTCAAATTAAAAAAAGTAATTGAGGCTTTTTATTACAAAATTAATTTTGGAGAAAAAAATCAGAAATGAGGGATACTGTATAAAGTCAGAACTGTGAGATATAAAACAAATTTACTGTTTTTTATTCTAAGTTTACATCTCACAATTCTTGCCAGAGAATACAAATTTAAATAAAAAAAATTTAAAAATTGTTTTACTTTTATCTCATAATTCTTACTTTTGTTGTTGCAGTTGTGAGTTTATATTTCAAAATTTGAAGTTTCTTCTCAGAATCACAAATTAATATCTCGCAATTTTGAGTTATATACAGTGGTGTGAAAAAGTTTTTACCCCCTTCCTGTTTTTTTAATTGTTTGCATGTTTGTCACACTTTAATGTTTCAGATCCTCAAACAAATTTAGTATTACCCAAAGATAATGCAGTAAATCCAAATCAGTTTTATAAAATATTCATTTATTAAGGGAAAAAAGCTGTCAAACCTGCCTGGCACTACGTGAAAAAAAAAAAATTTCCCCCTTCTGTTAAATCATGAAAGAACTGCAATTAACCACTTTATTTTAGAAAGCTGAGTTAAATTTCCCTAGCCACACCCAGGCCTGATTACTGCCAAACCTGTTGAATCAGGAATCCCTTAAATATAACCTGTCTGACAAAGTGAAGCATGCTTAAGAGCAACACATCATGCCGCGATCTAAAGAAATTCAAGAACATATGAGAAACAAAATAGTTGACGTGTATCAGTCTGGAAAGTATTATAAAGCCATTTCTAAGGCTTTGAAACTCCAGCGAACCACAGTCAGAGCCATTATCCACAAATTGAGAAAACTTGGAACAATGGTGAACCTTCCCAGGAGTTGCCGGCCTACCAAAATTACTCTAAGAGCGCAGTGACGACTCATCCAGGAGGTCATAAAATAACCCATAACAACATCTAAAGAACTGCAGGCCTCACTTGCCTCAATTAAGGTCATTGTTCATGATTCAACAATAAGAAAGAGACTGTGCAAAAACGGCATCCATGGGAGAGTTCCAAGGCAAAATCCATTGCTGACCAAAAAGAACACAAAGGGTCGTCTCAGATTTGCTAAAAAATATCTTGATTATCCACAAGACTTTTGGGCAAATATTCTGTGGACTGATATGACAAAAGTTGAACTTTTTGGAAGGTTTGTGTCCCGTTACATTTGGTGTAAAACCAACACAGCATTTCATAGAAAGAACATCATAGCAACAGTCAAACTTGGTGGTGGTAGTGTGATGATCTGGGTTTGCTTTGCAGCTTCAGGACCTGGACGAATTGCCATATTTGATGGAACCATGAATTCTGCACTCTATAAGAAAATCCTGAAGGAGCATGTCCGGCCATCAGTTTGTGACCTCAATCTCAATCGCACTTGGGTTATGTAGCAGGACAATGATCCCAAACACACCAGCAAGTCCACCTCTGAATGGCTCAAGAAAAACTAAATTAAGGTTTTGGAGTGGCCAAACCAAAGTCCGGACTTAAATCCGATTGAATGGACTTAAACAGTCCATTCATGCTAGAAAACCCTCCAATGTGACTGAATTAAAACAATTATGCAAAGAAAAGTGGGCCAAAATTCCTCATCAGCGATGTGAAAGACTCATTGCCAGTTATCGCAAACACTTGATTGCAGTTGTTGTTGCAAAGTGTGGCACAACCAGTTATTTTAGGGGGCAATTACTTTTTCACATCGGGCCAGGAAGTTTTGGACAGCTTTTTCCCCTTAATAAAATAAATAATCATTTAAAAACTGCATTTTGTATTTTTTTGCATTATCTTTGTGTAATATTAAAATTTGTTTGATAATCTGAATTTTAAGTGTGACAAATATGCAAAAAATTTCAAAAAACAGGAGGGGGGCTAACACTTTTTCACACCACTGTATATCTCACAGTTCTGAATTTTTTTCTCAGAATTGCGAGAAACAAAGTTCAAATTGTGAGATATAAACTCAAGAATTGTGAGAAAAAAAGTCAGAACAGTGAGAAATATTTTTTAGTTTTGTATACCTGATGTATTTGTGCACTGGATGTTGACATAGTGACTGTTGAACTCATTGCTACACGTATCAGCATCGCTCTCCCTTTGTGGCTAATTGTGGCCTGGAATTTACATTTGACACCAGTCATTCACATCCTTCTTACATCTAGTTAAGTCATTCACATGCCCACCCACAGGGGGACCATCCATGTGAAAAACTGCACATCTTTAAGAAAACAAAAGACAAAAGGCAGTGGACTTAAAAATCCTTCTCTTTTTCTGTGAGCAAAGACTGTGACCACTCTCCCCATTCCCCATGGGAAGTCTGAGTAAAAGGCAAGCAAGCACAAAATCAGAGCAGATTAAAAATCCCATGAGCCCCTCAAAATGAGATTACTCTCACACATTCCTCACAAAACACTCTGTATATGTAATCCATGTAGAGTTCTCAAATGTGACCCTGGACCACAAAACCAGTCATAAGGGTAATTTTATTATTTATTGGGATTTAAACATAATCTGAATAAAATTAAGCTTTCCATTGATGTATGGTTTTTGTTAGGATAGAATAATATTTGGCCAAGATAAAACTATTGGAAAATCTGGAATCTGAGGGTGCAAAAAATCTAAATATTGAGAAAATTGCTTTTAAAGTTGTCCAAATGAAGTTCTTGGCAGTGCGTAGTACTAATCAAAAATTAAGTTTTGATATATTTACGTTAGGAAATTTACAAAATATCTTCATGGAACATGATCTTTACTTATTATCCTAACGATTTTTGGCATAAAAGAAAAATCTAATAATTTTGACCCATACAATGTATTTTTGGCTATTGCTACAAATATACCCAAGCAACTTAAAACTGATTTTGTGGTCCAGGGTCACAAATCTGATAAGCGCTGTACTCAAGTTGCTGTTAACATAATTTATTTTTTTTACATCTTTGCTCATTACCATCATATTTCTCATCATATTTTAACTGCTTCAGTGCATTAATAATGAAAAAGACTAGTCAACGCTTATAATAGATATTAATATGACTGTGTTGTTACTCCCAGATATGTTGGTTAACCTTCAGTTGTCAAGACCTTCGAGCATATGTATCAGATTAGAGCTGTACATCACTATACTGCCTTAGGTCTGGCATCATTTATTAAGTCATTTTATTTAATTAATGAGAGATAGAAGCAAAACCAAACAATTTGGATTTTAAATCAAATCTGACAACCAAAGGAAAAATCTTGTTAAAAATCAATAAATGAGATTTGACAGCTGCAAATTCTTGAATACCAAAGGATACATAACATTGGTTTTATAACATTATTTTGTCATGTTTGTTGGACATCCACTTTGATTAAGGTTTGTCAAATCAAATTATTCATTATTCACCAATATTCAATTGGAATGAATTCATTGATTGATTCACATACAGGTAATGGTGCATTGATATAACCTGCAGAAAAAAAAATCTGACTGTAAATTAGTTCAAATGTCGTCAAAGGATTCACACAGAATGAATACATTTACATAAACTGCATGTAGGCTACTATATATATATAATATATATATATAATATATATATATAATATATATATATAATATATATATATAATATATATATATTCTTATTAACAGAGGTCATTACATTCTAGGAGAACTGTGCTTAACTGCAAAGCATATGATGGGCTGATTATGTGGCCTTGTGCACCTTATAAATAAAAGACATTTTCTAGGAACTATTTTAACTACATCAAATCAAATTAAATGTTTCATCAGGTTTCTCCTTATTAAAAAACTTGGTATACATTTTACCTCAATATTTGCACATGAAAAAGCCCAGCCATGCTGAACTTTTTGCTATTGGGTCGCCAAAACAATCAGTGTATTCAGATTTTTATTTTTTATTGTTCAAACACATTTCATGAACATATGATTAAAATGCCTCCTGTACATATTATGATGTTAAAAATGCACTCTAATATCTGAGACTAACCATTTCCAAGCTAAATGACACTAATGAATTGCATCATGTCTCAGTTATAAATACTGTTCTGCTGAAACACTGTCTGGAGGCTAACAATTTGTCAAAGAGAAAAATGTGAAGGCCAAATAAGCCTGGATATTGCAATCAGAAGGCAGTCCGAGCGATCTGTGCATGCATGCATGTGTGTGTGTGTGTAGAGTTGGATAAGGGTGACTGGCACTTAATCTCTCTGTGAACAGTAGAGCACTTTCCTCATTTAACCACTTCACTCACGTCTAGTGCTGGAATGCTTTACCACTGCCCTGTGGGTGGTCAGTATCTCCCATATGCACCTGGGCACACCTGGACTGCCATACATACATACACACTGTTGGAGCCCACCTAGAAAGAGGTGACCGACAGCAGCACCTGACCCTCCCTGAGAGCTTACATGCTCTCTAGTCCAGACAAAACGAGTCCTGTTTCATCAACTTGTCATTAGCATACAGACTCTACACACATTTATAAGCATCTGTTGAATGTATATAGGCACTGTCCTAATAATACCCACACATGAAGTATTCTGTGATTTAAGGCTTGATCGCACCAAGAAAGATAACTATAAAGACAACTATGTCGCAGCGTCCACACCAATGCACGATAACCTGTTTATTATTATATTATTATTTGATCTTATAGTAGACTCTTTGATTGTTTTAAATTTAACTATATCTGTCATTATAGTTATTATCTTTGTTGTGAACGGGTCTCATCAACACAATCCATCAAAAAATGACCTTTAATATAACAACATGACATTATGTTGCATTCTCAACTCCCTGAGAACATTTCTACAGCTTATAGGCTAGAAGTGAAGCTAATTAAAATGTTTGAGATGCCAACAGAACATCTGTTAGTTTTAATGTTAGAAACAATCTCATTAGTTTCTGGCATGGGAAATTTTATAATCAGGTCTCATTGTGGTTTAGCGTAAAGTTGGCTTTTTCCTTCCATTAAGATTTACTTTATGCACCCTTCTGCAACTAAAGATGAAAACATTAGCATTGAAATAAAAGCACTTACATTCATTCAATTTTCTGAGCAAAACACCTGCATTTCTTTTTTAAAATGCATCTGGCAAGGAAAGAGTTGGAAATGTTATGATGATGTCTGTCCAACACTCAATATATATATATAATATCTAGAATATTATATAAAAATGAAAGGAACCTACTCAATTCAGGAACGTTCTTCTATGAAATTACTTGAAACACAAGGAAAATCTAAAGGACCTGAGCATAATTCAAAAAACACACACACTGCAGTACACTGTAAAAAATGACTGTGAATTTAACGGTAAAAGACTAAAAATTTTACAGTAAAAACCTGTTAAATGGTTAAAGGTAAATTCTCCTATTATATACGGTGAAAAACTGTATTGAACTTTACATGTATTGGACATAAATTTTACGTTAGTATACCGTTTTTGGAAGTGAAAAAGATCGTATAATTTACAGTGAATAACCATATATTGACATTCTCAGAATTTCCTGCGTTACATTTAAAATTTTATGTTTTTTGTTGAAATAACTATGTTTCTTCCTTACATTTGTATATGAGGGTTGTGTGTTAACCTAAGTTGTTAAATTAATGTTTATATTGCATTATGTCAGTTTCAGGTGTGTGTACCATGAATTGGGTGTTTGGTGTTTGTGTGAATGACTGTCCCTCTATATATTTATTATTTAAAATCTGCTTGTGATTGGCTTTTGTTCCCATGTGACTTTCCTAATAACCACCTGCTTTGGTGGGTAGCAGTAATTACAAAGGCGCAAAACAGTTTTCCGTACTTAAATAATTGTATATTAACATTATATCAGTTAATGGTATTACGGTATTTAACTGTAAATTTAAAGTTAAAACCGTAAAACCTAAAATGTTGCTACCGTATTTTTTACCACAGCTGCCGTTTTTTTAGCTAAATTTTACGGAATTATTTTTACAGTGCAGCGCAACATATCAGACCATGTGCACTGCCTTTCATTAATGAAATCATCCACTACCAACTATTTCTTTTTTGTTATTATTTATTTATTATTTTTTGTAATTGGCTTGTAGGTTTTTTCTGGTAATAGAACTAGAAATAAAGTAAGTCTTCATTTAGCTAGCACTACACTAAACCTGAATGATAAAATATAATGCATGAATCTCCAACATGTGTTATCGGAATGGATTTTCCTATAATTCTATTATTATTATTATTATTTTAGTAATTTTATAATAAAATATCTCCTAATGCCATGACTAATAGTTAATTTTATGAATTTAAAGTGGGTGGATTCGTGCCAACAATGAACTGGTGTGACAATTGTGCCCCAAATGCTACTGACCTGCTTTACTTTATAGCAGAGAAATGAAAAGCTCTGTGCATGGTTACACTTAACAGCCTTTGACGTTTTGCTTATTTTATTTGCCTCACCCATATTTACCTTAATTTAAATGCAAAACTAGCCTCAACCCCCTTCGAGATTAAACACCACATTTGAAACAGAACAGGACAAATGTGTGCTGGGAAAGTACCAGTAAGCATGCTAACTAGTTGTGTCAATGCTCTAGCTAGCCTATTCCACTTAGCCCATGCTGATAGATGCTGGAAATACACAACATAGCAGCAAAAAGAAGCATTTTCTCCATTCAATTTATCAGTGAATTATATTATAACAGTACAGGTTATCAATAGATAGACCGATTTGAGTTTTCATTTTTTTTTAATGAATCAGATAAATTAGAACACGTTTGTCAGTTGATGTGGAGGTTTGTCTGCATGAATAAATTTAAGTTTACTTAACATTTGCCGTCAGCTTTCCTAAAGATTGTAAATCACATAGCTACCTCCATTGAAATGAATGGGAATACTAACAGATTAATTTCCATTGATATTCCAGACCTCTTTGTCTTTAACAATAGCTCAGTGACACTTGGTGGCAACTGGCACACATAACAACCACGAGGGGGCCTTAAAGTCTCCAGTGCTCAGCCCAAAAGGTGCCACATTTCCAACTGAGCTCTTGTTTTCCACCGCAAGTTGAATGGGCATCTGTTAGTCACCTGTGCTCCTAAAAGCACATTTCCCCATGTGAAACAGGATCTAGGCTTGGATGCTAGGAGAGTTTTGTGCTGCGTTGTTTGCGTTTTTGGTCTTTGGCATGGAACGGAGCCAGAGGCCAGCGCTGTTGGCCTCGATTCACACAGGCGGTCATTAATGAGAGATAAAGCAGAGACACAGAGGAGGTCTGTGGAGAGCAGGGCAGCTCCTTTTTTCTCTCCTTTGCTCCACAGAGACCTCTTTCTCCTCACTCTCGTCTCTTACTGTGCAAACCTCCCCTCAAACACAAGGATAATATCCTGCCTGCACTTCAGGCAGAGACAGGGAAGGGCTGTTGAGAAGGGAGGAGGTCAGAGGGGATACGGGGGAGGGGCACTGAGAGTAAACTCCAGCTTGCGGATGTGAGGCCTCTACGTCTACAGGCCCACAGCATCAATTAGCATGTTGTCCTCTGCTTCTCTGCAGCTGAGAGCGAGAAAACAGGAGAACACTCAAGCACTGTGATTGCCGGCAATGAGCTCCACAAGTATATTGGTCACCTGGGGTTCAATCCCTGAACACCAGAAGAATGGACACATCCTTGGTTACAAGGTACGGTTACTATATCAAGGAGAATGCTTTAAGACCCTTAAAATCCCCCACAGGTTTGGCTGGAGAGTTCTGCCTGCCAAAACACTGCAGATGGGTGAATTTCTACTGTATATAGGGACATCTGACTGGAATTATTGTGTTGTATTATGTTTAGGAAGATATTTTAATGAATATTTCAACATGCAAATGTATTTATTTATTTAGTATATACAGTTAAGTGGTCCAGTATTTTTAAAACATGATACCTTCATGTTTATGATGACATAATTATAATTTTGGGGTGAATTATCCCTTTAAACATCTGCAAACTCGTCATTTTTTCAGACAGACTGTCAGAGAGTGAATTAGCATTTTTTTCAGCCCCTCTGCCATTTTTGTTCAGACCAGTTATATATAATATACATAATCATTTAGTGGGCTGAAATTGCAGGTTTATCATTTTTTAAAACTTTAACGTTTTATTTTTGTCAAAACTGTTATTATTTCAACTGTAAGGTTGTTTAAATCATAGTTTCTATAGTCATTTTACAGTTTAGGATGTTATCATAGACATTGCTGTTCTTTCATGAAAGTCGTCAACTTAATTTGTAAAAGCATGTTATAGATCCTATTGTGAATGATTCATATTTCATTTTTCAAAATGTTTTAACCTTGTAATGTTTAATCACATGTCAAACCTCTATCTGTTGGCAAAATGAACTGAACTTCTCTCCGGGACATTTCGGACTTCTCAAGGTAATTAGTCAGTGTAACACCCTGTTCTTCCAAATCACTAGCAGCTTGCAAAATTAAGATTTGCCTCCATCCAACAGCAACCATGGATTTTGTCAAGTCCCTGGCAGTTCTATTACATATGAATATACATTAAATATGGAAACAAGATCTATTGCTGTTACATTTAATTGCACTTAATTGTTAATATATATATATATATATATAAATATTATATCATATATATATATATCTATATATATATATAATACAGTATAAATATTTATTTTATTTTTTTTGGGGAGGGGGCTCTTTTGATTGGGAACGTAGAAACCAAGCAGAACATCCTAACCCACATAACAGAACCAATCAGAAGCTTCGTAGCAAAAAAGAATATGCAGTCCACATCTAATGTAATGCTTGTATCATGCGCCAAAGGCACTTTGTACCACATAGAGCTGTTGATACACACATCTACAAAAGTTTTTCCTCATGCTTTAATGCACATACATTCTGCCAAACTTAGTTCGTATTGTGTTCATTTTGAACACATCTATAAAGTATGTGAAGCTATTGAAACCCCTGTGCACTGTTGCTTGTATAAGGCTTTCTTCATTTTCTGCTTAGGATGTGTAGAGTGACATGATGCAAGATCATGAAATTGCTGAAACAGTTTTTCCTTTTACACACTGTCGGAAGAAGCCAATTGATAAAATGCTTAGACGGTAAAAAGCGGGGAGGAAATGAAATAGCACAATTAATTATTGATCACTTCTGAAGTCAGGACCCAAGTTAGGCAAAACTTGAACTTGTTGGGGTTTTTTTTCTTAATTTTTATCTGAAGAAACCGTGATGTTTGCACGTGTAAAAGATACTGGAGTGTTGTGAGCGATTGCAGTGTGGTTGCCTTCTAGCCCAAGTCAAATGAGCTTTGTACATCTCTATTGCAATGGACACTCTGTAAAGTTTCAGGAGTGACAACCACATTTATATATGGTAGTAAATCTCCTAAATTACCATTAACTCACCTTCAAAATTGTGATGATTGACAGCATGGTTACTATAAGAACAGTCTGGCGTCTTGTGCATTTGGTATCCACTATTTTTGACCAAAGTAATATTACAGCCACCAAAGAGATTTTAACTAAACCACCATTGACAGAGCCTTCTTGTTTTGTGTATGCCTGGAAGGTCCACTTATGTTGGTATGTGGCTTATTTCCAAGATAAAATGTTTGGATTTAAGTTTATTATGGGCTTGTTTTTATTTCAGTGTTTTTATAGCAAGATCTGGCAACACTAATGAGTCAAAATGTACCTCGTTCCCTGTGATTTCCTGCATTGTGCATACAGAAGTTAGAGACAACTCTGATACGCATTTAAATACATCATTAACAATTAGTTGTTTAGTCCGGTTCCCTACACACACTGCATAGGGTCTTTGTTAATGCGTTTTTTTTACTAGCTGAATTTAGCAGGAGTCAATTTGGTTGTAGAAAGCGTTTGTCACTCCTGTAAATTACTGAATTTTGTGTGTTCAGAATAGGATTAAGCACTAAAAGGTGAATTGACAACCAAATTTAGCTGCAGTGTGTACATGGCCATGATATTCTGATCCATTTAATCATCCATCAGGGGTTTGCACAAATCCCTAACCTTAAGAATGAGTAGTATATATAGAATAGTAATTAGCGAGCACTACTACACACTGCACGGTTGTTGTTGATTTTAGGATGTTCCAACACTCTATATCACATCAAAACTGTTTCTGTGTGACCTATATTTCCTTGTTTCCTTTTATCTCTAGGTATTATACAGAGAAAGAGATTCAGAGCGGGCTCCCCAGGTCCAGCTGGTGAACGGGAACCAGACTCACTTGCTTCTTTTAAAAAACCTTAGCAAGTTCATCCTGTATGAGGTTCAGGTGCTCGCATTTACACGTGTCGGTGACGGACCACCCAGCCTCCCCCCCACAGTTGAGAGAACCAAGGATGATGGTAAGCAACCAATAAAATCAATGCATCGCCCACTTAACAGAAAGCATAATCTAATTCTTCACACATTCCCACTGGTTATGACAAATCATACACGCATAATAAAAGCAAAAATAAATGTTCGCACACACATTGGGTCAAAATTAGACTTTGAGTGAAAGCTACCCATTTAGCAGATGTTCCTTCACACACTCACACACCAGTAAACATGCACACACACATTCATAATGCTATCTCATAGTTACGTCTTGCTTCATGCTCTGGTGGTTTCCAGCTGTGCCCGACATTCAGACTGGCATTACCTCCCACATGGCTCCAGACACAGACAAGCACACATGCATGCTCGCTCACACTTTCGCCTGGCCTCCTGGTGCCCCCACTGCATGAAACCTCATCCTGCATCAATGCATCGCTTGAGTCACCTGTCTGAACCACCTCTCACTCACTCCGTTTTTTATCCCAACTCATAGAAAAGAAAAATCACTAATAAGATCTCGGTTTGTTCTCAGACAGCTGTGACATTAAATGGTGACTTTTGAAAGTCTAATGCTTTTTAGATATTTATCCTGAGAAAAAGACCCCGGTAATTTAATTTGTGTCTCCTATTTCTCAATATACATGATTCAATATTTAATCACTATAATTATTTTTATTACTTTTATTTTATAATTGCATTTATTATAAGCAATAATAAAAATTTCCTGTACTGCAGTAAAGCAATCACCATTTTTAATTACAAAAAGAAAAAACATAACTTAATGATTCAATATGCATTAGTATCATTAGTATTTTAATTATTGTATTTAATATTATTTTATTATTCATTTTCTGTACTGTAATGATGCCAAAATAAAAATATCATTTTTTTTGAAATAACATTCAGTATCATTTTTAGTAAACAAATAAGCTAACTTTAGATATTGTTATTTATGTTCTATAATTATTTGTTATTATATTTAAAATTACTTTTTGTCTATTTATAAATAAATAAGATTTTGTAATTATTATTCTAATTAACATTTTATGTATAAACATTAATATTTTATGTATTATTTATTAGTAATTATTACTTATTTAGTACAATAAATATGATTAGTTCTGGGAATTAAATATGATTATTTTGTATATTTACTACAATAAGTATTAATTTAATTGTATTTTAAAAATATTCTATGAAATTTAAATGTCATTATTGTTTTTCACATTGCAGTAATGAAAATAAGTTGTTTTTCAAATTATGGTAATGAGAATTTGGAGGGGAAATGTGCTTAGTTATCATGAAACTAATGTCATACTGAAAAAAGAAAACGTAAAAATAGACTTAAATCTGAAGTGAAATATGACACAGAAACCTCATTAAGTCTCATGAGCTATGTAAGAGCAACCTCTGAGCAATACAATTTCCTTCCAAAAGTTTCTCTCAGAAATATGTACTCACATGTATGCAATATATTTCCACAGCAAGGGAAAGTAAGCTGCCATATTTCCCTTTGAAATGAGTGAGTGTGTTCATATGTGGACTGTGGAGTCTTGCCAGCAAAATGACAAATGCCCTCTTTCTGTCATTTTTCTTAATCGGCTCAATGGAGCAACATTCATTCGGAAATATACAGGGATACCAGGGATACCAGATACTGGAATGTCTATGTGATTATTCTCTACACACACTGACTCACACTTACACACACACACACATATCAGAAGTAGTGGATTACCAGCGCTGTTGGCCTAGTGTCCACTGGCAGAGTTAAATGTGCTTTATGAGGGATTATGAAACACTAATATTTATATTTATGGATTTAAGGAATTAGAAGTTTACAGGGAGACTTTGTGTGTGTGAGAGAAGAGATTAAAATGTCATATTTATCGTGGCCGAGATAAAAGCTTGGCCCCACAAACAGATTTTTTTTAAGTGTTTGAATTATGTGCTACATTAGAAGAAATCAGAACGTAGACTACAGTAATCTGTTTTAAATACCATGTTCGACTGTGTATCCTCTTTCTCTCTCTCTCTCCCTTCCTCTCTTCTCTCCAGTTCCCGGTCCACCTGTCAGGTTGGTGTTTCCAGAAGTGCGTCTCACGTCTGTCAGGGTTGTCTGGCAACCTCCCTTGGAGCCAAACGGCATCATTATGGGTAAGAGAACATAAACGCTACACAACCAGCCAAAATAGTGCGGTTGTTTGGGGAGTAGCCCAAGTCAACAGAAATTATGCCAGGGAAAACTCTGCAGACTGCCCCTCGACAGTGAGAAGGGAAACAACCTCTGAAAGTAGCCGGGTACGTTGTTTCGCTGGAAACAAAGAGTTTCTGAGTGTATATGTTTGTGCATGTCATAGGTTCTCTTGCAAGAAGCATGTGGACCGTACAGCACAGACTTTCTGTCCTGGTTTCCCCTCTGGCTCCATCTTTCCCAAATTCCTTCGTTCTTCCATCACTCTTGCCCTGCAGAGTTCGTGTTTTTCTCTCTCTAGATCATCCATGCTGGACTTACTGCTACAGTAAAATTCCTCTGGCCGGTGATACTGTAGTCCTTGTAATCATCAACTAAAGTTTTAGTGTTTTTGATTTGTTTCCTGCCTTTTTTTTGTTACCATTTTCATTAACAAAAATGAAAAATGTGTATACTGTAGGCTATATATAAGCTATTATTAGCTGAAAATGAAACAGAAATATGCATACAATTAAAAACAATATAAACTCGTCACAAGAACCCTTATAATCTTGTGTTATTTAAATAGGTGTTTTTACTCATGAGACTTTTAAGACAAACCTTTGCCATGTTATATTCGAGGCATAACTTTTGAGGTTTAACAAGGTGTATAGTAGTACTGATGTT
>JADLZN010004093.1:0-32512 GCA_018155175.1 Sinocyclocheilus anophthalmus
CTGACTTGTTTGCCAAGCATCTTGAAACAACTCCAACGTGCAACACAAGAAATGATCTCATTAATCACAAAAGAGACTAACACGTCCAAATGCGTGCCTGATGTGTTTACGGATGACATGCGAATCTGCTATCATCTCACTGATGAAATGCATAACGTGCCCTTATTTGGTTCTCAAAACATCGCAAAGTATGTGAAAATGAGCAGCGGTAAGCGTTAAAGAGAATGACCTCTGACTGACTCTAAACGAATGTTCGTCAAAGTGACAGTATTTCTGTCTTTGGGCCGCTGACCCTCGTGTGCACGCATCACCTGTAAATACTCTCCACCTCGTTCTCTAAACTTTCAACGAATGACTAAACAACCGCCAAACAGCCATTTCTCAGGCAGGTCAAAGTTTTAATTGAGAATCAGTTAGAGAAATGGCCTGACAGAAGCTTGTGGAAACTTTTAATTGAAATTCTCCATCCTTGAATTCCACCGCAACGGAGTTAAACACTACTCTATCGCTGCTTTAAATCAGAAATCAAAGCGTGCGGCGAATGGCGATGCTGTTGACAGTCTAGAGCTAAAATAAATCACAGGGTCATACGGGCAGAGACCGATCCGATCAGGCCAAATATATTCAAGAGCACACAGAAAACCTCTCCTCGTTCAATCTGCATCCGCACACACAATCAACTCAATTAACAAAGTTAATAATCCTCTTCTCAATGACGGCACGCTTCATTAGCGCCCCTCTCTCACCCGCAGCAGGCGCCGCTGGCGTTCTGGAGGTGTCAACAGCGAGGACAGACAATTAACACACGCCTCAGTTCATCAACACCAGACCGTATTCACATCTGGAATAAATACATTCTATATGCAAGAAACCGAAAAGTGATTAATGCATATCCAGCTAATGGTTAAGCTTCTTTCAATGTAATAAACAAACATCTTTCAATAACATTTACAGAACGTTCATTAAACGCAACACATAATTTGCTCATTGTTATTTAATGTTAGTTACTAAAATGTAACCATGTTACATAGTAAAATAGTAAAGCTGTAAAATCATAAATTTTTTGTGTATTTAGTTTTAGCGACTATATTATTTCAAGCTAAACTAAACAAAAATTAGAAATGGGATTGTTAAATTGCTGAAAAAAATATAATTAATTTTTATTATACATATATCAGATTTAAAATATATATCCTTATGTATTATATTGACGGGACAATTTTGGGACAATCATTCAGTTATTTTTTATAAACTATTACTATTTATTTCGAGAGGTTAACAGTTTATGACTTATGAACTAATATAACCTATAGGAACATTAGCAAAATGTTCTTTAGCACTTTCTTTAAGCGCATATTTTAAATCTTCAATACAAAATGAGCTATAAACGTCTCTAAATAGTCTACTTTTCTAGAGTGATTTTATCACATCAGGCCACATAATAAACAATAGTAATAAAATATAATATTAACTAACTATTTATTACAAAAAATATTCTGTGTATTAATTTTATAGAATAATAAAAAGAAAAAAAATATATTTTGCAAGATATAAATTATTTTATAATACACACAACATTTATAAATTACTATAATATTAGCAAAAGATTTCCTTGATGGTTTACACATTCACATAATAATAAAATAAAAACACTTACAAGTAAAAAAAAAAAAAATCTGTATGTTTTGGACCGTTCTGAGAACTTTCAGAAATAATGTTTTCATAACTTAATGGGAACATTAGCAAAACATATTAGAAATATTTTTTATTATGGTTAATTGCTTTTATTGCTGCTGAAATTTCATTAAACTTAAGTGTATTCTAGTTTAAATGCACTATGTAAATACCATGGTAAACAATACGGTAAATGTTACTACAAAAAACTCATTCAGTACTACAGTATTACATTTTCTGCTTTCAGAGGGAAATGCAGAGATTTATTGTAAGATCAGAGGTTTGGAAACATCTGCTCTTATCCATAAAATATAATTTCATAGACACATACTTCAAGAGCTGAAGGAGCTTGTGGTCTTTTGAAGTTTCATAAACAATATTTCAATAGACACAAATGAATATCACAAGCTTTTTCTCTCATCTTGAGCTCCGTATGAAGAACAGCGGTTCTAACTGGTTACTAAACAAATATTCAGTAGGCGCTGCTTCTGAAGATCTTACGCCAAGAACTGCAGAAATACAGACAGATTGTTGAAAATGAATATCACGTTTCTCTGGATGAGAATAGAGTTGCAATATTTCTTTTGAAACCCCAGGATCCTGAATATTATTCATATGAGGAATGTCCCTGGTAAAGTCTAGCGAGGTTTTAATCTGTTTTTATTTGTTACTGATATCACGTCGTCTGCACATAAATTCTCTGATTTCCAGGAACCTCTTGGCAATCTATTTTAAATTCAATTCTATTGCTGTCTTTCAAAAGAAATACAGTCAGACACAAACATCCTGTGTTCAGTTGTGTGTGCAACATGATCTAATTTAGCAAAAATAATTTCAACAAGCTCGAAGCACATTTACAGTAATGGAAGTCTATGGGCAAGACAGTCAGGAGGGTTGAAAGCAGAAATGTTTTAATTACAGCAGATATTAAATCCTGAAATGAGCTGTAAAATACAAAAATAAACGTAAAGTCTCTAATTAGGACACTTTTCAAGGTGATTGTTTTCACAAAAATCTAAATAACAACAACTACTACTACTACTACTAATAATAAAAACAAATCTATACTAATATAAGGTTATACAATATATATTATGTAATAAAACCAATTATATATATATGATATATCTATATATACGTATACATACAGTATGTGCTGTATGTGAGCATGTATATAATAACAAAAACAATCATAATAATAACTACTTACTAATAATGTTAGCAATGTATACTTAATAAAGATATGATTATTAAGTATATATACAGATCTATCTATCTCTCTATAGATTAATTATTATCACATATATAGATATAGATATACAGTATATTATTATTATAATTGTTAAAGAGCTGTAAAGTCTAGTCTAAATAGCAACAACCATAAATTAATAATATTAAAATACGATAAGAATATGTTTATTACAATATAATTATAAAAATGTATACTATAAATTTAATATAAATATCATAAAATTTTGCAATATTATAATAGATAATAATATATTGCAAAATATATTATTATCTAGTTTAACTAGTTTTTAAACATTTATCTACATAGATAATAATAATATTATGTTAATATTTTTATTAATATATTTGCCAATTGATGATATGTTCATGTGTAATTGTGATGCTTTTACTTTCAAAACAGTGTGTATTTAAATGTTTATCCGTGTGAAATATCAAACCCCATTGACTTCCACTGTAAGTGCATTACTGTAAATGCAATTTTCCTTTGTTTTTACAAAGTGGAAATGATTTTCTGTGTTAATGGACCGGATGTCACAGATGCCGGATCTTGTATTGATTTCATACATTTCCTTTAATTCATTCATCCGGGTGATTTTTTTCCACTGTGATTTTCTCGACCTTTTCTCGAAACTCAGTTCTGCTGCTCCTGCAGGAAAAGTCCTCCATGCTCCGGTCATACGAAAGGCAGTAATTAAAAACTGGGAATGGATGGCAGGCTAATTGTCAAATTATGATAATTACACATCTTTGTTATGCTCCAGCTGTCTGGGAGAGAAGCTGAGGTCAAACGCAGCTCTGGCCGGCCGCGCTCTGTAATCAGAGAGGAGGATCGGCCAACTTTAGAACATTTATTACAAGCTGATTATAAACCCGAGGAGCTCGCGATGCTTTCTGTCTTTGACTCTGTACTGGATCTGTTTGGGACTGAGGCGGCCTAGCATACGGCCTCCTGATTGGTCTATTTCCACGACAATTACACAGCTCACTGAAAGCAGCCACACAGTCAATGAAGAGCCGTCTGATGGCACAATGATTACGCTGCTAACGGACAGAGAGAAAAAACATTCGCTGTGATAAGACCGAAGGTGTGATTGCCCCTGCGCTGACTGAGAGGAAACACACACCACACACAACACACACACACACAGACACACACACACACACACACACACACACTCGTTGAACTTATTTTGTTTTTATATATAGACTATATATATACATAAGCCTGTTTTGCATTATTCTGGAGAGTGAATGCATGTCCAGGATGAGGATGTAATACATTCTGGCATATTTCTGCACACTGTACATCCAGTATGTCTGTTTCCACACATCTCAATACCCGTCTGCTGTTCTTAAACACAGTATCATTCTACTTTACATCCACGGCGTGTGTTTCTCCTGTGTTTTACCTCACTGGAGCTGACAGCTGCATTTACCTCTCACTGTTCACTGTGCAAAGCTCACATAAACATGCCTAGTTGAACTGTATTTACAGTGATGCTGTCATCACCATAAAACAAAGTACAACAAATACTAATATGATGCATCAACAACTTGACCCTCTTACACTAGCATTATCTATTCTATTTCATCTACTGTTTTCTTTTGTTTATTAAAAAACCCGACCCTCTAACACTAGCGTTCTCTATTCTATTTCTTCGTTTGTTATTTATTATTAAAAATAAATAAATACCATAAACACAATAAAAAACCTTGCTAAGTGTACTGTGTTAGACTAACCAGGACTTGTCATAGCGAGTGGAGTAGAGTATTGAGTAGGACTGAGCGAGTGTGATTACCTGCATCTGGTACAGCATTCAATTTTAAGATCAATCTCATATTCACAATAAAACATTAGTTTGAATGTCCACTGAGGAAAGCGGTATCTTTGTCGCACTATCCTTTCATCTGTTAAGGGTGATTTCTGACGACAGCGCTGTGTCTTACAAGTTGTTATTGAAAGTAAAAATAACTTTCTTGTTTACAACCCTGTTTCAGTGTCTTTCAATATAAAATCTTTACTGTTGACTCACTCAAAAAAACTCTCTTGTCGCCATCTAATGGCGGAACAATGTATCCAAACACAGATAGCTTCTCAATACTAAAAACGTTATTTATATAAAATATTATGCATTGAATAACAATATTTACTAAACAACAGCAGCCACCATAAAAGTTGCTAGGCAATTCAGTCAAAAGTACAAAGGCAGCGCTCTGATAAACAGCATTGAAGTTATATAAAATATTATGAGACTTTGCCCTCAGCCAAAACTATTTGCTCTAGAACAAATAATAGATTATTGAGACCAAAGACTGCCCGTTAGATTGACCCAAAACGAATTATATCTCATGTTTAACCACTACTAGGAGACATCGGAGCAAGCAGTACCTTCAGAAGATCGGCGATCCTGTGAGATTAATAAATATATATATATGTGTGTGTGTGTTGTGGTGATATTCAATATTTCCAAACTTTGATGAGATTAATAAAATGTATATGTGTGTGTGTGTATACATAATATCTGTGTATATAAAATTATGGCAATCACGTAACTGTTAAATAACATGAACATATCCATGAACATACAAGCCACTGTGATTATGATCAGAAATTAAGTTCCTTATTTGTTATTGAATCACCATCAATCCACACTACATGTGTTCTCAGCCCGTTCCCAGAGGACCGTTAGCGACCAGGAATTCGGAAGTCCACCGTGAGCCCTTTTCCCATGTAAAGTGGTGGGATGCGTGACAGGAGGCGTCAACAGCCTGTCTTTATATCAGATGTCCACCTGCTCCTGTTCCAGCAGCCCTGTCGAATACCAGCAACAGCTGCCTTCAATAAATCCTGACGCTGCTGCAGCGCAGGTAATATCTGTAACTGAAGAGGCCTGATCGTAAGTTCTTCTGCAGTCGAGCGGGACGCTATTTAGGAGGTTAGGCATGTGGCGCTCACCCAGCGCGCGTCTAGAGTTCTCATACGAGCCGAGATGGAAACAGCAGCCGTATTTCCATCATTGCGAGAATGCGAAGGGAATTTGTGCTGATGGTTTGATGGGCTGCTGGTTGGACCATCTCACCTGCTTCTGGCTAAAAACACCAGTCAACACATGTCGCTTCCGAGAAGCCCACGTTTCTTTAGCATATTGCACTAGCATAAACATACACTGGGTATAACAGCTCATTTTAATCAAGGACGAGAAGCAAGTCTCAAAGAAAGTTTACGAAGGCAACCATTATTTTTCTGTTGAATAACAAATGAAAGGTTCACAATAAGTGCAGCGAGTCCTCTCTGACTTCATGTTAAATGCTGTGTATGTGGGTTCAGACGCTCGTCTCGTCCTCATCGCATTAGTCTGTCTCACACTGATGATGTCATCGGCGTGATAGATGCTCCTCGGCGGGACTCGCGGCGCTGCTCTGTCTGAGGGGGCGTGGCCTCCTCCCACTAAGACTTCTGGGTAATGCGCTCCGACGGCGTAATGCAATTTCTCGGCACCAGGACGAGCGATTTTGTTCTTTGTTTCGGGTCGTTTCTGTCACTTTAATCTAAAAGTGCATCTGCTCCCAAAAACATCCAGTGATTTATAGAAAGTGTTGATGCTTAAAGTGAGTGTGTAACCGCAGATCAGACGGAGACGGAGACGCAGAGTGTTGGTGTGCGGAGAGTGTGTGGGTGCTGTGTTGTGTGTGTGACGTGATGCGAGTGTGTGTTGTGGGAGATGTGTGTAGAGGGAGTGTGTGTGAGTGTGTGGTGTGTGTGTGAGTGGGTGGGTGTGCGTGTGTTGGGTGGAGTGAGAGAGTGTGCCGTTGTGTGGTGTGTGTGTGGGTGTGTGTGAGTGTGTGTGTGTNGTGTGTGTGTGTGTGTGTGTGTGTGTGAGAGAGTGTGTGTGAGTGTGTGTGTGTGTGTGAGAGTGTGTTGTGTGTGTGTGTGGTGAGTGAGATGTGTGTGTGTGTGTGTGTGTGTTGTGTGTGAGAGTGTGTGTGTGTGTAAGAGAGAATGTGTGTGTGTGTGTGTGAGAGAAAGAGAGAGTGAGTGTGTGTGTGTGTGTTTGTGTGTGCGAGTGTGTGTGTGTGAGAGAGAGAGGGTGTTTGTGCGAGTGTGTGAGAGTGAGTGTGTAAACGCAGATCGACGGAGACGCAGAGTGTGTGTGGAGAGTGTGGTGAGAGTGTATGAGTGATTGTGGGTGTGTGAGTGTGTGTGGGAGAGAGAGAGTGTGGTGCTCTGTGTGTGTGAGAGAGTGTTGTGAGAGAAGAAGGTGTGTGCGGTATGAGAGAGTGTGTGTGTGAGAGAGAGTGTGTGGGTGTGAGTGTGTAACCGCGATCAGACGGAGACAGAGAAGCAGAGTGTGTGTGTGTGGTGTGCCCTGCAGCTATAATAACACACTAGTGTAAATCACACACACATATCCTGTCCCTCTCATCTGCGGGTACATAAGCCACGTGTAGTTACTAAAGGGTCAAAGGTCCGCAGGATGCTCAGGCTAGCAGGAAGCGGCGCTCATATTAGCCAAACACAGACGATTGTCACAAACACTCAGGAGTTCACCTGTTTCTCGTCCAGCAGTGAAAGGTGCATTGATTCCCTTGTGATCACTAGATTAGAGGAAGAAAAGTAATTTCGTCCTATAAGGGAATTTGTCTTACCTTCTTAGATGTATGATCATTCTTTATGTCAAATGCTTACATTTAAGTAATAAATTCAATTTGACATTAACAGAGTGTCAACACACTCTAGTTTGACTGCAGAGCAGCATTTACACTGCTATGAAATATTAACATGGTTGCAGTGTATATCTATTTTGAATACGGAAATATGAATTTTTTGGTTTAATGAAATGAACGAAATAAAATCGTAATAACTAAATGTAAATAAATTCTGTTAATTAGTAACACGCGAGGCATTGAATCATTAATACAATTTATTTAATTTAAAAATAAAACTGAAAATAAAATAACCAACCAATAGTATTAATAAAACGACACTATAATATTAAATAACTATTTAAACTAAATATAAATAAATTCAGTCCTGTGTGAGTCAGTGATATGTTGCTCGTTAATCTATTTATTTCATTAAAAAATATATTAAAAATGTATTTTTAATCAATTCAAATAAATTATCCATGTTACTAATTCATATAATTTATTTAAATTTAAAGCAAATTTTGCTAATTGTTAATTTTCAATTGTAAGCTGTACAGTCATTTTATTTAAAGAAATCTTATTTGAATTCACTTTTAATGTGTTTAAAGAGTGAGTCACTGAATCATTCATTCAACAGATTCATTCAAAAAGTTCATTGGAAACACGCTCATGAATGGCTCACTGATCACGAGTCATTCCCACACCACGGATTCCTTCAGGAACGGAACACTAATTGGCATTATTGATTCATAGAGCAAAAACAGAAGTATTTCTAAAATGTAAAAACTATGTCATTACGACACACATACAGTCAGAATATTTTGTCTTACGTCACTTTATCAATTTAAAGCTTTGAAAATCACACAAATAAATTACATTTAAAATATATTCAAATAGAAATGAGTTATTTTAAATAGTAATAATATTTTACAAACTTTTCCTGTATTTTTGATCAAATAAATGTAGGCTTGGTGACCAGAAGAGACTTCTTTAAAAAACATAAAATCTTACGTCAGACTTTTTGACTTTTAGTGTAAATATATATATCATCTATTATATTAGATAGAGATCTATATTATTAATAGATATATATATATATATATATTATATATTATATATATATATTGTACCCTAAATATATTGAATTCCGGGGTCATTATAACTGCATTCTACTAAGTGTGCACTATCAAGGCCAATTTCTTTTGCAAAGTGAGTTAAATACTCAATAATGTAGGCTTCCACATAATTAATACAACAACTTCTATATTGTCCTATTAAATGCAGACCACAGTAAGTATTTTTCTCATGATTTTTCTGATGCCATTCACATTTGAAAACCTCAGATCAGATCCTCTATCATGGCGGTACAGTAACCGCGTGTGTGCGGTGTGTGTGTTGGGTGCTGTGTTGAGTGAGCGGTGTGTGTCGAGAGTGAGAGAGTGTGTGGTGTGTGGAGAGTGTGTGTGTGTTGTGTGCGGGGAGTGTGTGTGTGGTGTGGTGTGTGTGAGAAGTGTGTGTGTGTGTGTGTCGTGAGTGAGTGAGAGTGTGTGTGTGTGAGTGAGAGTGTGTGTGTGTGTGTGAGTGAGAGAGTGTGTGTGTGTGTGTGTGTGTGTTTGTGTTTGAGTGAGTGTGTGTGTGTGAGTGAGAGAGGGTGTGTGAGAGTGTGTGTGTGTGTGTGAGTGAGAGAGTGTGAATGTGTGTACGTGAGAGTGTGTGTGTGTGTGTGTGTGTGTGTGTCGGTGAGAGTGTGTGGTGTGTGTGAGCGAGAGGAGAGTGTGTGTGGTGTGTGAGTGGAGGGTGTGTGTGTGTGTGTGTGTGTGTGAGTGTGAGTGAGTGAGTGTTTGTATGTGTGTGTGTGTGAGTGACACGGTGTGTGTGTGTGAGTGACTAGGTGTGTGTGTGGTATGTGTGTGTGTGTGTGTGTGAGTGATGTGAGTGTGTGTGTATGTTGTGTGTGAGTGAGAGGGTGTGTGTGTGTGTGTGTGTGAGTGTGTGAGAGATAGAGAGAGAGTGTGTGTGTATCTATGTGTGTGTGTGCGTGCGTGAGTCGTGTGTGTGTGGGTGAGAGAGAGAGTGTGTGGGTACCTATGTGTGTGTGTGCATGCGTGTGTGTGTGTGTTGTGTGTGAGGTGTGGTGTGAGTGAGTGAGTGGGTGTGTGTGTGTGTTTGTGTGAGTGACAGTGTGTGTGTGTGTTGTGAGTGACAGTGTGTGTGTGGTGTGTGTGTGTGTGAGAGTGTGTGGGTGAGTGAGTGTGTGTGTGTGTTTGTTTGTGTGTGTGTGAGAGTGTGTGTCTGTGTCTGTGAGTGATAGTGTGTGAGAGAGAGAGAGAGAGTGTGTGTGTATCTATGTGTGTGTCGTGCGTGCGTGAGTGTGTGTTGTGTGTGAGAGAGAGATGTTGTGTGTTGGTATATGTGGGTGTGTGATTGATCGTTGTGTGAGGTGTGTGTGTGGAGAGAGAGTGTGTGTGTATTATGTGTCGTGGGTGATGCGTGGTGCGTGTGTGTGTGTGTGTGTGTGTGGTGTGTATGCGTCGTGTGGTGTGTGTGTGTGTGCCGATACCTGCGTCCAGCCAGAATCCGGACGGTCTGCAGGTCATCGGTCAGCGCGGCGTAATGCAGAGCAGAACAGCCTCGGAAAGAAGCGCGGCTGCTGAGACGATTGCTGAACTCGTCCTCGCGGCTCACCAGCACTGACAGAGACATTCAACAAGATCACAAACCATGATGACACACACACACACACACAACACAGCACGCTGAATAACAGCGATTCCAGATGCTTACGAGCTCAGCAAAACCTATCAAAGTCACAATAACAGAAAAAAAAGACTCAGACTTTAACCCGTTTAATCCCCAATTTTTTCCAGACATGAAAATATCCAGATGATGTCATTAGTAACCCTTTGAAATAATAAATAATTATTTTTTGCAATTTTGGGAAAAGAGTGTGAACATGTGTATATTGAATTAACATATTTCTGCAGTCATAAATATTGTTATATATCTTAGCCCAGTTATTTTAAACAGTTTGATCACATTCTAGGGTTAGTATTATGCATAAAAAACCCTTGTACAACATTGATAGGAATACTGAGATAAAAAAAACCATCAACGCATTTACAAAACTGCTACTTTATGTAACAACCTTCACATGGTTATATTAGTGATACCAGTATTGCAAATCCATATTGTAATCTGATTGTAACCATTTGAATTTAATTTAGTGAAATATTTGTCATTGCAACAAAAAACTGCTCTGGTCAGTGACAATTTGCACTAATATGGACACTGAAATATTTCATTGAGACCTTTAATTTTCATATATTTGCAGGAAGTGCACTAAAACATCTGTCAGTAAGGTTTTTAGAGCTTTATAAACCTTTTTTACGGTCACAACTGTGACCGATGGGATTAAATGGGTTTTAATTGCATAATTCAAAGGCATTTAAATTTAAAATACATTTAGCTGATTGTTAATTTCCTATTTTATGCCAGAAAGTCACTTAATAATATTTTACTTGAATTCACTTTATGTTAAAGAGCTGATGAACTCAGAATGTGAGTTTCGTGTCTTTTAGACCAAGTCTGTATTTTTGAGCTGAAATATGCGAAATATACTCATTAAATCTTTTGCTGTCTTTTAAATTCCAGTTTTGTCCACAATTTTACACTGCAGTCATTTTATTTAATTTGAATTATCTACGTGTCTCTTAGATTAAGTTTTTATCTTTGAGCTCATAGTTTCATAAATATTGTTTTTAAAATATTTTAATTTATTATAACATTTTTAAACACTTTCTGCACATAAACACATTTAACATTTGTAGTGTCCTCTTCTAGGAAAAATTACTCAAAATATCACAATATCATCCTGTAAGACATTCATAAAGCAAATCATGTTCACGTGTAAAAGATTGTCCACCACTTCCTATTTCGACAGGAAACAGGAAAAACTCCATTCGAGCTATTTTCATGTTATTTTTATGTGATTTGTTTTGCCGTTTCAGCAATACAAGTGTAGTTGTTTTGTTGAAAACGCACTGAAACCAAGACACAGAGACCGAGATGGTAAAAATGAAGGAGAAGAGGCTGACGATGTTCAACGGCGTTCTTAAAACAAGACAAACCGCTCGAATTAAAAACAAACGCATGTAGAAGCGCTCACAATTATTCTCAGCACAGACACGCACAAATAAATCATAAAGCAGCAACAGTGTTTTTCTCCTGTCCGTGTGCAGAAACATATTTTCTCTCTGGGCTGCTGTCAGGCGGATCGTCATGGGTAACTAATGTCTAAGAGCCAGATAATCACAACATAACCCAATAAACCGTCAGACGAGCAGAGCCTGGCGATCCATCACACTTAAACACACACACACACACACATTCATCATGGTGCTTCAGGGAAAGATGCTCCTTCAAGACCAAAAAACTGCCAACAAAACAAATGTGAGTAATATACATACAGCAGCCAGATATGACACACGTCTGTGTGCGTGTGTGTGTGTGTGGGTGTGTGTGAGAGAGAGTGAGAGAGAGGATGGTGAGTGTGTGTGTGAGATGGAAAACACTTACAAACAACAAGCTGTGAAATAAATCGAGTGCCGATATGCAAACAGCACAAAATGAGCGTGTTAAAATTGATCTGTGTAATAACACACACTCCTGCTGTGTTTACATGTGTGTGTGAATGGGTTTATAAATAACAGTGAGGATGATGATGATGAAGCACATGTGTCTCACCCTCTAACGAGTGAACGCCCTTCTCTCGAGCCGTTTCATACACGCTGCTGAAGTCATCGCCCAGGTTCGGATCGGCACCCGCCTCCAGCAGCACCTTCACCGCACTGACCAATAAACACATCCATCGTCAACCAGATTCACCTCACCACACACACACACACACTACACACCACACACACAACACACCCACACACAAAAACCACAGAGCACAGCACACCACAGACACAGACACAGATGCACACCACACACAAAACACACACACACACACACACACACACACAGACCACACGAATGCACAGCAGACAGACAGGAACAACAACAACAACAACAACAACACCACAGACAACACACACACAACGACACACACACACACACACACACGACACAGAACACACACAAGCAGACGCCACAACGCAGACGCCCACAGCCGACGCACACGCACGCACACACACGCAGACAGACACACACACACCATCAAAGACATGCACACGCCACAGGACACACCACGCAGACGCGCACAACACATACACACACACACACACACACACACACACACCACAGACAGAAACAACAGAAAACCGACACACACACACTAACTCACAGAACACACACACCACGACACACAACATGCACACACACAGCATGCACACGCAACAGACAAACACGCAGAGCAACACACGCAGAGCAACACGCAGACGCGCGCCCACACACACACACACACACACACACACACACACAGACACACACAGAAACACACACACACACAAACAAACAAACACACACACACAAACACACAACACACACACACACAGAAACAACAGAAACACCACCAGACACGAAGACAACACAGACACACACAACACACTAAACACACACACACACCAGACCCACCAGAACCACACCGAAACACACTCACTCAAATACAAAAAACAAACACACACACACCACACACCCCCACACCAGCAGAAACACAGACACACACCACACCCACACAGAAACACAGACACCCACACCCTCACAGACACACACACACACACACACACAGACACACACCAGACACACACACACACACACACATACTTATGCACTCACAGACACACAAACACACACACACCACACACACCTCACAGGACACACACACACATACACACAGACCCCACTCTTCTACACACACACAGACACACACACACCCACAAACACACACAAACACACACAAAAACACACACACACACACTCTCTCTCACCCACACACACACACCCACACACAAAAACAAACACACAAACACACACACACACTCTCTCTCACACACACACACACACACACACACAGGTCACAAACACACACACAGACACACCTCTCTTCACACACACACACAACACACCCACACACAAACACACACAGAAACACAGAGACACAGACACACTGATTATTCAATATTAAAAAAAAATTACAGCACATTATTTGAATAATGATTATTCAATATAAAGGAAACAATTGTCACATTATTTGAATATTAATTATTCAATATTTAGAATTTTTTCGAATCACCTTATTTGAATAATGCTTATTTAATATTTAGGAAATTATTGCATCAGTTTATTTTAATAATAATTGTTCAACATTTAGAAAATTATTGTGTCACATTATTTGAATAATGATTATTCAGTATTTAAAATAATATATTACAGAACAATACTTGAATAATGATTATTGAATATTTACAAAAAATTATGCAGCATATTATTTGAATAATAAGTGTTTAACAATGAGCATGAATACTGACAGACAGATGGATAATTCCACCTGTGGGCGGGGCAAGTGTGTGGTGGGAGGGGCCAGTGTTGCCATGGAGACACTGCTGGCCCAGAGCGGTCCGGGGTTCCAGAACACTCGAGTCAACGGAACACACACTCCCAAAAGAGTCAGTGCAGCGTCAAAACAAACAGCATTCTGACCACCCACACACACACACACACACACACACACACAGCACGGCACGCACGCACGAACACATACACACCACACACACATACACACTACACAACACACAACAACAACCACGCACAAATACACACACACGCACGCACGCACGCACACACACACGCACACACACTCCACACACACACACACACACACACACAATGCTTAAATCTGGACATCGAGGTACTTTAAATGTGTCTGGATCCGAAGACTGCGGTTGATGCTCTTAAGCTGCATCATGTGTGTGTGTGTGTGTGTGTGTGTGTGTGTGTGTGTGTGTGTTCTCAGGGTCAGTGTGTTTATCTATGAGATGTGAGTTTAAGGAAAACAGAGCATATGCGTGAGAGCAAAGAGTAGTGACCCTGAGCAAAGCACAAACTCAAACACATCCGTGTGTGCTGAGACTCCAAAGAGCTCAACAGTTTTAAGAAACCTGCAGATTTCTCTAGTCAGAAGTGCCATTATACCACATGCTATTCTGTATGAACGCATTCATAAACTAAAAATAAAATTCAATTCAATTTATCAAACTGGAGAGACTCCAGAATGCTGCACACAAATAAATCAAACAACTCATTTTTAAAGGGGTCATGAACTGAGAAACCAAAATTCCCTTGACACATAAGAGGTCCTTGTACTATAAAACATCCTGTAGGTTTCAGAACTCGTCACATTGCGCATGCCCGACTTTAACTGCTACTTCATGAGGTTCTACTGTAACCCTCTTCTACGGGAGAACAGCTGGTTTGCTGTAGTCGTTACAACGTGACAATTTAGGTTGGTAAATGTTACGTTTTACGGTATATACCATTGTAATTGCATCATTATGCGATTCTACCATTAGTCTTTTATTTAATCTGTGTTGATATGTTTTAAAATGAAACTGATTTTAACGATTTTTCCATTTGTACAAAGATAGATATGTCTGCTGTTAGTAACACCGTCTCAGGTAGCACTGAGACTAGAGATGATGTGAAGCAAACAATGTAAGTATTGCCTAAACATCCTCCTCATAATACTTCAATAAATTACTGAATACTGAGTTGCGCCGTCTTGTTTATGGTTGCTTAGTGATTTTTACGCTCTCGGCTACGGCGGTGTAACAGCTTACTTCCGGTCATCGTAGCCATTCCATTCGCAGCTGTTGCTTAAAGTTCCTAATAGTGTGGATAAGCACCGCCTCCACAGAGGAAGATCGACATCACTGTCTGTTTAGCCACGCCCACGATTATACATCACTGTCTGTTTAGCCACACCCACCGATTATACATCACTGTCTGTTTAGCCACACCCACCGATTATACATCACTGTCTGTTTAGCCACACCCACCGATTATACATCACTGTCTGTTTAGCCACACCCACCGATTATACATCACTGTCTGTTTAGCCACACCCACCGATTATACATCACTGTCTGTTTAGCCACACCCACCGATTATACATCA
The DNA here is from genome assembly GCA_018155175.1 of Sinocyclocheilus anophthalmus. Classification (NCBI taxonomy): domain Eukaryota; kingdom Metazoa; phylum Chordata; class Actinopteri; order Cypriniformes; family Cyprinidae; genus Sinocyclocheilus; species Sinocyclocheilus anophthalmus. The sequence continues at coordinate 15,745 of JADLZN010004093.1, forward strand.
CTGTCTGTTTAGCCACACCCACCGATTATACATCACTGTCTGTTTAGCCACACCCACCGATTATACATCACTGTCTGTTTAGCCACACCCACCGATTATACATCACTGTCTGTTTAGCCACGCCCACCGATTATACATCACTGTCTGTTTAGCCACACCCACCGATTATACATCACTGTCTGTTTAGCCACGCCCACCGATTATACATCACTGTCTGTTTAGCCACACCCACCGATTCGAAAAGTATTGTTTACGAGAGAGAAAACAGGAAAACCAAACGATAAAGAGACTCTGAAGACAAGAAGACGATGTGCAGTGACAAGCGGTGGTCTTGAGTTGTAGGACATGTAACGCTATAAAAATTCACGATACGAGATGATTGACAATATTAAAAAAACAAAAAAGACAACATGAAGAAGAATTGGGGTGAGGAAAAAAGGAAAATTTTAAACATTTAAAAGTTAATTTATTCTATCTAATGCACTTTGAGAGTCAAAATTAAGAGCTGCATCCCTTGTTCTTAACTAAGAAAACTTCAGTGAATTGACTTGTAGCTGAACTTTAAAGGGACTCAACCCTCTTTTTATTTGTGATATAGTGTCTCAGTCTAAATTACATCCACACTGGTGTTTTAGGAAGCCAAACAAATTAGAAAATAATAATAATAATAACACACAGTAGATGGCCAATATTGGTCACGCCTATGGACTGTCCTTGCGTTCCTGTTGGTGTTTTGATCCCATGTTCTAGTTTCTCCCTCGTGTTTGATCGGCCCATATTTGGTGTTCCTGTTCCTGGACCAATTGAGGTTCCATTTGATTCACTGTGTTCCCATAATATCCTCATTATGTTCGGTTTACTTAAGCCCAGTGTGGTCATGTGTTAGTGTACTACATGTGTGTTCCTGTTCTGTGATTAGAAAGACTGTTTCGTGGAATTCCCTACGTCTCCTCTTTCCTCACAGTAGCAATTGTGACCAGAAAACCGGACCTACAAGATGACTTGAATCTGAGAGTCGGCTTGGTGGTCTCCGGCAGGGTGGCGCTTTGGAGAGGTATGTGGAGGATGTTCTCACGCTCTCAAGACCGGGCCTGTGTGGCACGACGCCGCACGCAGGGGGGCATGTGTTCAGCTGGGGTGGATAGAAAAAATCCATTGCGATCATCCACGTGTGATTTTCCCTTGCTCGAGCCCTGATAATCTTGTCCTTTTAATTAAACGGGTTCAATGAAGGTTTAGACAGAAATTATGAGCCACTCATCAGCCCCTCCTTGAAACCACATGCTTCCAGATCACCTCACGCGGGGACCTCCAAAAACCTGGCCAATGTCTCAGACCACACATATCCTTCGGGTTCCCACAAGCTCATCCCAGAACAAATCCGGTCCTCAGCCAGACCGCGGGACGCTCCAACCCGTCAAGCCCGCTGGCCGATTTTCACTCCAATAGGATGACAGCACAGTATAATCCTTTAATCTGCCCAAAAAGAATGCCGGCGGGACGGGAGACTGTGGGCTCCAGCCCCTGAGTCCGCTCCAGTGTCGGCTCCAGCCCCCGAGTCCGCTCCAGTGTCGGCTCCAGCACCCTGAGTCCGCTCCAGTGTCGGCTCCAGCCACTGACCAGAGGTCAAGACATGGATCTAGACCCAGCACCCTAGTCAAGAGTGGGGATACGGTTTCCACGTTCGAATCTAGGAGGAGGGCTCCTGTTCCCGAGTTTAGCCCAGGGAGGGCTCCAGTTCCCACGTTAAGCCCAGAGAGAGACTCTGTTCCCGAGTCAAGCCCACGGAGGGCCGTTGTTCCTACACCTGGCCCACGAAGGGCCACAGAACCCGAAATTTTCCCCAAGGAATTTTTTTGGGGGGGGGCTATAGGCTGCGGCTGTAGCGGCGGGACAAGGCCACTGCCCACTCCGCCATGGCCATTGAATTTGGACTGCATTTAAACCGCTAGCTGTCAGCGATTCATAAACTGCACTTTAAGCTTTTATTTAAAAGGAAAACTCCAGCTTCAGTGAAAACATGCTCACAAAAACACGTCTCACTACAAATCTAGAGAAGCGCTGTCATCCTCTGCCGCTGAAATAAAGCATAACTGTTGTTCCCAAACGCGCGCTGAACTCACAGAAGATTAAATAAAGGAGTGGACTGCATTCATTCAGTGTGAACGAGTCGCTCTGAGACGCAGAAAACACCGGATCACGAGCTGATCGTCATGAACCAAAGTGTGTGCTTCGGCCTTGGGTGACGAGTCGGCTGCCTCCCCCTGATTATCAGCATCACCCCGTCCCTTAATGGCCGCCCTTCGCCAGGCTCCCGACGTGAGTGGGTGTGTGAGAGAGGAGGGGCGCTGAAACAGCCAGGGCTGGCGGCGTGTGATGGGGCACACCTGAACCAAATGGAGCCTCATCACCGCCGCTGTTTAAATGCCAGGAGCGCCCTCCTCGGGAAGACCGGGCTCTTCCCGTGCATGCCGCTGGTCTGTCCCTTGTGGGCCAGGAGGGGTGCATAGATGGGATCTCCGTGCCACCGACGTGCGAGCTACCCGGACAGCGGTCCGGACCGGGCAGCACCTGTTACACGCCGGACTCTGCCCCTTACCTGGACCCCTCCTTCCTGAGCACTTCCCTTCCCTGCACGAAGCCCGCAGCACGACGAGGACACCAGATTCCCTGTTTATTTTGGACACTAGATGCCCCTTTTTCCCTGGACACAATATAATTTGATTTTTATTTGTCAATAAAAGCCTCTCCGAGGACTGACGCCACACCCCCTGTGTCTGTCGTGTGCTCCTCCCGTGACACTATGAAACAGGAACTTGATGAAGAGATTGAGCATATTGTGCTTTCGGTTTTAGTTCATTTGACAGATAATGTGCCAAAGCATAATGGCCCAAAACATAACTTTAAAGACCTTTTATGTTAGAATAAGAAGTTAAATATATTTTAAAATCTACAGTTTTCGCCTGGAAGACCTATATTGTTTCATATCGTCATGTGACCGCGATAATATCGAGACAGATAATATCGTTACATCCATATTGCGTTGTCTTCCTTCAGATCCCAACGGTCCTTTGTTTACTTAATTTTACCGCAGATTCGTTTACAAACAAAACACAATTCAAAGCAAGATTTTCAGAAAGATTGAAAAAGACGATGCTGTGCCAAATATATTGGATCCAACAGTAATGTTGTTGAAATAACCTGTTTGTATACGTGCTCACCGCTCTTTGTCTGTTACAGATCGTTTGATATGTACTGAGTATTTATACCTTTTAAACCTAAATCACAGCAGTGTCCATCAGTGAAGGGCGTAGACTGTCAATCATACACAACTATTAGCCAATCATAGCAGTGGGTGTTTACTTCCGAGTCTAAAAACAGGACAGAAAATAGCCTATTACTTCTACATGACGTTTTTTGATGTAAAAATCTTGATAACATTAAAGTGGACCTCAGAGAAACAGTACAAAATAATAAAAAAGGCATGACCCCTTTAAAACTCAGCACATACCGTGGCAACAATCACCATTTTTGAATATTGTTAAATATTTAGAAAATTATTGAGATACATTATTTTAATAACAATTATTCAATATTTAGAAAATTATAGCATCACATTATTTTGATTAATTTTAGAAAAATAATTCACAATATTTAAATAATTATTTAATATTTAGAAAACGGTTACATTATTTGAATGATTGTTCAATATTTAGAATTATTGAGTCACATTTTTTTAATAGTCAATATTTAGAAAATTATTGAAGCAATTATTTAATAATGATTATTAAGGATATTTTTTCAGATTATTCAAAATTGTGGACAGAATAATATTGGTTGCATAACGGTTTGATTATTAAAGATGACAAATTGTTTGTTCGGCACATTTTTTAAATAACAATTTTCAATAGTTAGAATTTTTTGGCATCACCTATTTGAATGAACGTGTGTTACAATTCAGTTTACATAATGATTACCCAACTGTTCTCTATTACCGAAAATGGATATTAAAAATGTAAAATAATAATAATAAAAAAAAGAAAACACAAAGAGAGTGAATGTTAAAAGTTATAACACACTATATCAGGACAGAGTTATTATGTTTAAAACAGTCAGGATTCATTTTAACAAGACAGATGTCAGATGCTAAAAACACAAGGAGATCACAGTGAACATACGGACACACACCTGAACCAGTGTTTACAAAAAAACCCAGAACAGGAGACTGCCTCGCTCATGCCACACCCAACAACACACACACCACTCTCGTACACACACACACGCACACACGCACACTCACACACACAAACACAGACACAGACACACACGTACTACACACACAAACCACATAACACACACACAACAAAACACAACAGACACACCACAAACGCACACACACTCTCGGACACACATACACAAACACACACATACACACACACACACACCCCACACACACACACAGACACACCACACACACACACACACAGACACAGACACAGACCCACACACACACACACACACACACACACACACACACACACACACACACCCACACACACACACACACACACACAGGACACAGAACACGAACACTCTGTCACACCACACACACACACACAGGACACAGACACACACACACCACACACCTCTAGTCACCACATACACTACACACACACGCACGGCACAACACCACCACACACAGACCACACTCTCGTACACCACACCAAACCCACGCCGCACACACACACATTGACAACACTCCGTACACACATACACACACACACACACACACTCTCGTACACACACACACACACACACACACACACACACACACACACACACACACAGACAGACAACACCACTCTCGTACACACACCACACACACACCACACACACACTCTCGTACACAACAACACACACACACACAGCAGACACAAGGACACAGACACCACACGAACACACAAACTCTCGTACACAACACACACACGACACACAACACACACACACACACTCTCGTACACACACACACACACACACACACGCGCGCACACACACACACACACTCACAAACATAAACACACTCACTCACACACATCACAAACACACTCTCTCTCTCTCTCTATCACACACACACACACACAAACACAAACCCACACGTCCAGCTGTACAGTCAAGTGTATCTGTATCTGACAGGTGGTACGAGCAAAGGTCAAAGTGCATCTGTGTTCAAGTGTCAGTGAAGATACTTTACCAAACCCCACAATGCTCATGACTTCAACTAGTTAAACAATTAGTTACACTAGGAATTGGGTATTATCTTTACATATTTAACTAACACATGATATCATATAATTTTTGCAATCCAATCAATATTAATCTGGCACAAAACATTGAGGATCTTAATAAGGATGACAGAATTACACTTAAACGGATACATTTACACTAAACACATGTGACCCAGGACCACAAAACCAGTCATAAGGGTCAATTTTTGGAAATTGAGATTTATACATCATATGAAAACTGAATAAATAATCTTATCTGGAAAATCTGGAAAAGTGAGGTGCAAAAAAAAAAATCCAATATTGAGAAAAAAGCACTTTAAAGTTGTTCTCAAATAATGAAGTTCTTAGGCAATGCATAGTACTAATCAAAAATGAAGTTTTGATATATTTACAGTTGGATATTTACAAAATATCTTCATGGAACTTGATTTTTATTTAATATCCTAATGATTTTTGCATAAAATAAAAATCGATAGTTTTGACCCATGCAGTACAATGTATTGTTGGCTATTGCTACAAAATATACCCCCGCCAACTTTGTGGTCCAGGTCACAATTAATAAACCAGACCACATTCTAAAAGATAGACTGATTGAAAACTAATTAAATTGATAGAGCCTATCTTTACTATTATAGTCCCATCAGTATTATCATATTGACTGAAAAATTTATATTTGGGCTTTTTAGAATTCTTTCCTTCGATGGAAGGTGCAAAAGGGTAAAAGGTCAGTTTTGGTACGCTACACCTGTGAAAACACACCCACACACAACACACACACACAAACACATAAAAAAACATTTGGACATTTGAAAAAGATTGAAATGGTCCTGCCTGCTCACCGGCCAAAATGAGTGCAATGGAAGGAATGGGAATCAATTTCCTCTGTGGGGGGGGGATAAGGGCGGGGGGGGGGGGGAGGGTGCGGGGGGTTTTTTTTTGGTACTTGCGCCCAAACAAAATCTTACTGAAAGCTCATTTTTGTGATATCAACCTCAAATTTGTAAAACAAATATATATATATATATATATATATATTATATTTAATATATATAACACACACACAAACATGGACTGCTCTCGTTTTATATTTTTCATACACCCAAAAATTAAAATAGTATTTTGTGCATTTGCAGAATAATAAAAAAATAACATTCAAAACGAGGGTTACAGGTAAATAAGGATAGAACTACGGCATAATTATATTAAAACATAAATGCGGGCCCCGAAAAATTTGTTCATTCAGTTTCATAAAAATAAAAAATTATGAAGTATCTTTAAATGTTTACTAGCAGATAATATGTAGTTTTGCAAATCCAATCAAGTATTTATTTGAGACAAAACTCAATTTAAACGGATAAATGAACACTAAACAATGAGGATCCCTACCCCCTCCGTCAGTATGACAGAATTCAACTTGAACAGACAAATGCATTATGAAATAATTAATAAACAGAAGATTGCAAAATGCTTTAGTAAAAATTATTCGCTTTTTTTTGTACAGAAGAGCCAAATTAATGACCATTTTTAACATGTTAATCAACATTAGTGTGTTCAAGAGCAACACAACGTGATAAACCAGGATTTTGCCACACAACCTGACTTAAGTTAGTAGCGTCACTGCTTTTAGTTTAACTTTAGTGAGCGGCGAAATCTCTTTGCATTATTAAAATATGCTGAACTTCATGCAATGGCATGAATGGATATTAAAGCCTTGATACGAGGGGTTCCCATCCACTCCAGAATAATCCCAGCCCTAAACGAGCGCTAATCCCCCTCTCCAGAGCCCTTTCACCTCGCTCCCTCACTTCTGCGCTCTTTATCCTCGACTGAGGCCTTGTGTCGCTCGATCGGAACGGTCAACAAGGCCTGCTCTTCATGGCGGGTCATTGTCCACGTGAATGGACAGATCTGGGTGGTGACCGTCGCTGGGTTAAGAGTGCAAACAGTCTCACACACATCAAAGCTCAGCAAACATCTCTGTCTAAAGCACATCCTTCTGGCTTTCGAAAGAGCAACAGTCGCAGACTTTGATCACGCTATCGGAGCGTCTGTCCCGCCACGACACCCAACGAAACCACCCAAAAGGCCCAAGACATCTCTGACAAAGTGATGGGATCTGCTACAAGATTCATGTGCAGTTCATAAATTACATGAATTTTAGGATTTCGGGTTAAATGCGCACATAAAATGGGCTCTAAAATCACTAGAAACAAACTGAGTTTTAGTTTAACCCTCATCATGCATTCATAATCTGTAGGCTATTTTCGCATTCTGGGTCAGTCTGGACCCAAAGAGTCATTTTCAATATTATTATTAAGTCTTAACTTAATATTTTTCAACTAAAACCATATTGTATCTGATCAGCAACCTTTCAAAATTTGAAAAAAATCAGCTGTTAATTTATTATATATAATATATATATATAATATAGTATAATATATATAGACATTCTATATTTTATTATTGCACTTACCCCTTTTAAAATTAAAAAATAAGAAAATATTTCACATTATAAATTACCATGAATCTCACCAAAAAACAAACATGCAAAATTAAAATAAAAATTCAATATTGATGGGAAATGTTATGTAAATATATCATTGTATGAAATTTATATGAACATATTATCTGAGAATGAATCCGATTGGAGTGAATGGAAATTATTTAAATTCCTTTGAATTAATAACTTAATTCTTAATAAATTAAAGGGCAAAAAAAATTTATGAAACCTACATATTTATTTCTAACAAAAAAAGCATAAATATTGCTCCAAAAAGTTTTTAAATTAAAATAAATTTGATAAATTTCAGATGAAAAAAGCGATAAATTTTTTTCACATTGCAATGGTTCGTCAATAGCGGACCATATTCATGTTCATCAAAAAAAATTCAGTCCAAAGAGATTATAGAAGAATATATGAGATATGAAGAAAAGGTTAAATTCATTTTACAAAAGCTTTGTGACATTAATGTAACTTCATAGATAATTTGATAAAAGTGTTTTTGGCACTAATGGTGCTCCATACATACTCGGGTCCAAAATGACCCGAAAAACGAAACACTGGTTTGCAGTTCACTTAAATAGTACTGCAGTTTGACGAATTAATAAAAAAAGTTTAATTATATCAGATAATTCGCCTTCACAGTCCTGAGAGAAAACAGAACCTTTACTAGCAGCTCACAACTAAACCACAACCAGAACTAACCCAGATCTCAACTGACGTTTGACTACGAGTGTAAAGCCCAATACACTAAAAGAGATTGTGTGAACGTCATCTACATCTAACTCATGAAACAGACAATACAGTTGTATATTTAATTTTCTCTCTGCCATGCAAACAAAATGACAATATACCGGCTTTAACTTTGACTTCCTAGCAAGACAAAAAACTACAAGTATTCAAAATAAACCTGTGAATCCTGGAAATGACATAAAACCAGCCGAAACATTGCGGTATGTGATTTTGAGAAAGATCCTGCCAGTTCTTAAAGCAGATTTAGGACCCTATGAATTCTGTGGTGCGGGAAAAAACACAATGGAATTCAGTCATAAAAATTGAATTTAATGTAGAAGGCAGAATGTCACAGAATTTGGGAAATTTCGGATGAATGAATCAAATAAATGTTTGGTTTAACTTGAAGAAAGTGTGATAGATATATTACTAACTGTACAGAAGAATGCATTTCTCAAAGCAATGATAACAATAAACTAAAATTATAAAAAAATGTTTTAGGGATTATCGCACAATTTTTCTTCCACATTTTAATTTTAACAAAATAAACAAATGTGCATTGAATCATGAATAAATTATTATTTAATCAAACCGTTAAAATGAAATCCAGAAATATTAAAATGAGAAGAAAAATGGAATTTGAAATGAATTTCATATGGCCCTAAAAAAATATTTTTCTTCAGGTTTCATGATTTCAGTTAATTAGACATGCTTTTTTGATTACTAACATTCAATTTACCATCAAAACAGAAATCCATTAAAGTGGAAAAACTGATTAAACCAGAATTAACACAGAATTTAGAAGAAGTGGAATGAATTAAATAGTCTCATAATGGCCCTAAAAATTTCATGGTGTTCAACTTTTCATAAAACTGATGTTAAAAAAAAGAAACTGGTGTAAGTTTCATTATTTCAATTAATCGGACATGGGTTTTGATTACTAAAATTTAATTTATCCATTATCCAAAATAAAACAGATTTCATAGGGCGCAGCACATTCGATCTTGCCTTCCGAGACTTAAAACCTACATTCAGAACCAGACCAAACAACTAAACCACATCTTTACTGACATCTACACGTACTGAGAAGTGCTCATCGATCCATCAAATACACAGACTGAGAGATGAAGGTAAGCGCTGAAATATGAGCCCGTGTGGGCGGAGCCTCGCTCCCCCTGCAGCTCTGATTGGCCACCAGGGGATTTGAATGACAGGAAGACACAGGACTGTGAGTTATGCCACTCATAACAGAGAGAGAGACACACACACACACAAAAACACAAGAAATTGAGCGTCTGTGATAAATGATAATTTTTCAATAGAGTACAACTGATAGAAACACCAATTAATTCAATTTCCAGCGAGGTGAGAGAGTGACGTTTCAACAGTTTAGCGTCTGTTTGTTATCAAATCATTGAAAAGAACGTGAGGTATTCACACAACACCCACACACAAACACAAACAGCACACACACACACCACACACACACACCTAACACTGCAGTGCATCGTCTGGATTCACGGATATCTGGATGAACTACTGCATTAACCTCGATGCAGAGATTTTAATATACCTTCTTTTTAGATAATTATTGGATCAGACTGACAATGGTTTTAAAATTGTAATAGACAAGAAACATAACCATATTTATTTGGCAATAACTGATGCCACTCACTGAATTAAACAACATGAGCCTTTTTTTGCATTGTGACGTTACTTTCAAGACTAGTAAAAAAACCGACTGTGAGACAAAATATCTATATAAAACACATATCTAATACATATAGAGATTATATTACACAACCGATTTATTAATATATTATAATGTATAAATTTTATACATGTACGATATTGATATACTGTCTTTATGCTGATTTAAAAAATATTATGGTACTTTTACTGTATATTAATGAGAATAATTGAGAATTCCAATCATAAAAAACATAAATTCCTTAATATCTGTACATGTTATAGAATTATCTGCTTTATAATAAAAAAATTATGTTAAAATGCAAAAAAAAAGAAAAGGGATTGTTCACTCAAAATGTTACTTCTCTCATATCACTCCTCTCATGTATGAGTTTCTTTATTTTGAAGAACATTAAGGGCCAAACAACATTAGACCCCACTGACATTTTGTGAAGAAAATAAATCATACAGATTTGGGACGACATCAACTTCATATTTAGTTTTAGTTTTGACTTGGTTCTTCTCTTCTCTACGCACCTAGTTTCTAGTTAAACTGTAAGTAACCAGTACTCTCCTCTATGTTCAGGGTGTGTGTGTGAGTGTGTGAGTGAGTGTGTGTGTGAGTGTGTGTGAGTGAGTGTGTGGTGTGTTTTGCGTGAGTGTGTTGTGTTTGTGTTTGTTGAGTGAGTGTGTGTGAGTGAGTGGTGTGTTGTGTGTGTGAGAGTGAAGTGCGTGTGTGAGTGTGTGTGGGTGTGAGTGAGTGTGTGAGAGTGAGTGCGTGTGAGTGGTGTGTGTGTGTGTGTGAGTGAGTGTGTGGAGTGAGTGTGTGTGGTGTGTGTGTGTGAGAGACGTTAGTGCGTTCGTGAGTGTGGAAGTGTGTGTGAGTGAGTGGTGAGAGTGAGTTTGTGTGAGTGATTGTGTGCGTGAGTGCGTATGTGTGAGTGTGTGTGAGTGATTGTGTGTGTGAGTGAGTGTGTGAGTGAGTGTGTGTGTGTGTGTGTGTTTGTGTGTGTGAGATATGATTGTGTGCGTGATGCTTGTGTGGTGATGTGTGTGAGTGAGTTGTGTGTGTGTGTGTGTGTGTGATTGTGTGTGTGTGTGTGTGAGTGTGTGTGAGTGTGTGAGAGTGAGTGTGTGTGTGTGTGTGTGTGTGGGTGTGAGAGTGCATGTGTGCGTGAGTGCGTGTTTGTGAGTGCGTGTGTGTGTGCGTGAGAGTGTGTGTGAGTGAGTGTTGGGATGATGTGTGTTTGTGTGTGTGAGTGAGTGTGTTTGTGAGAGTGAGTGTGTGCGTGAGTGAGTGTGTGAGTGTGTGTGCGTGAGTGTGTGTGTGTGGGTGAGTGTGAGAGAGAGAGAGTGTGTGAGAGTGAGTGCGTGCGTGAGTGTGTGTGTGTGTGTGTTTGTGTGTGTTTTTGTGTGTTTGTGTGTTTGTGTGTGTGAGTGTGTGCGTGAGTGCGTGTGTGTGAGTGTGTGTGTAGTGTGTTTGTGAGTGTGTGTGTGTGTGTGGGGTGTGTGTGTGTGTGTGTGTGTTTTTGTGTGTGGGTGTGTGTGTGTGTGTGATTGTGTGTGAGTGCGTGCTGTTTTTGAGTGCTGTGTTGTGTGCTGCGGCGTGTTGTGAGTGTGTTGGTGTGTGTGAGTGCGTGCGGGGTGTGCGTGTGTTGGTGTGTGGTGTGTGTGAGTGCGGCGAGCGTGAGTGAGTGCGTGCGTGCGTGCGGGCGTGTGGTTTATACATGTGAAATGAGTCCCGTTTCAAACGAGGGGTGACACTGACTCCAGAAATTGGATTTGGCGACCTCCTCCCTCTTTCTCCTTCTGTCTCTCCTCCGTCTGTGTGTGTTTGTTAAGTGAGCTTTAATTAAATTAAATTAAAGGTTTTGTGGGCCTCTGACCCCGAACCGCGCTGCCAGGGAAGTTTGTTCTCTCTCTCTCTCACACACACACCCACACAAACACACAAACACACACACAAAAACACACACACACACACACACTCTCTCTCCCACACACTCTCTCTCACCCACACTCTCTCTCACACACTCACACTCTCACACTCTCTCACACACACTCTCTCGCACACACACTCTCTCTCTCGCCGCCACTCTCTCTCCTCTCCACACACACACACACACACACACACACGCTCTCTCCTCTCTCTCTCTCGTCACACACACACACACTCTCTCTCTCTCTCTCTCTCTCTCTCCCACACACACACACACCCTCCCTCTCTCTCTCTCTCTCTCACACACACACACACACACACACACACACACACACACACACACTCACTCCTCTCTCACACACACACACACACACACACACTCACTTGTGTTGTCTATTCATAGCAGCCACCATGAGAGCCGTCCAGCCCAAACGGTGTCGAGTGTTCGGATCGGCTCCCTGCGCCAACAACCTGAGACACACAGAGAGAGTTAGTGAACAACTGAAGAAAGGCCGGCCCTGAGGCCATGTGTGTGTGTGTGTGGTGTGTATTGTTTTAGCTATCATAGTGAGTCCGCCGCGTCCCCAGGGGGGAAAAAATTATAAAAAATAGTAAATGATGTTTAGCTGAAAGTGTCAGAAATGCAGACAGTTTTTCTGTAAGGGGTAGGTTTAGGGGTTAGGGGATAGAAAATATTGTTTGGTCAGTATAAAAGTAATAGAAGTCTATGGAAAGTCCCCACAATTCACAGAAACAAACGTGTGTGTGTGTGTGTGTGTTTGTGTTTGTGTGTTTGTGTGTGTGTTTGTGAGAGAGAGAGAGAGTGTGTGTGTTTACAGTCAACAGTGAGCTGTGACACTTACTCGTCCTCACCAGACTGACCTCTAACTTAAAACACTTAACACATCTGGTGTCTCTCTCTCTCTCTCCTCCCGCACACACACACCCACACACACACACACACACACACACACACACACACCCACCACACACACACACCACACACACACAGCGATTCTTCCTTTCAGAGCCACAGCAAAACCCAAAACACTCTCACACACACTCGACTGCTTCTTCAGTTTCTGACAGACGTCCAGACGCTCAACACACACCTGCGCACCTATAACCGGTTCTCAGTGACACTAAAACAACCCTGCGGCTCTCTCTGCTGCTCTTCTGATTAGAGTTTATTGTTTTACTCTCATCCCAGACACAGATTTTCAATGTCAAATTAACATTTCTAAACCTGCAACAACTGAGTAAAATAAACAAAACATTCTAATGTTTTTTATGAAATCAATCAATAGTAATACACTAATGATGGTCATGCTCCTTTGCTCATGCTATTGTCTCTCAAACTTATTTTCATGTGTTGATGAAAATAAATATTTTTCTTAACACAATAACTCGGTTATTAATATCTGTCTGTGTAAAGCAAAGACACAGTCGCCCTCTAGCAGACACACAGCAGCACTGCATGAAGAGGAGCAGAAACACAAGGCATCATATTTATTATTTTATCTATTTTATCAAAGAGAAATATTAGAAGGGTGCCATGAAGTCATTTAAACAGGGGTTTTCAAGGGAGTGGAAAGGTTTAGAGAAACACCGTGTAAAAATAAAACAAATAATTAAAATAGTTAAACAAAGATACTATAAAATTAATTAAAATAAATACGTAAATACATAATAAAAAGCTAAACTATTAAACCCTGAGTAAAATACATACACCATATATTACTTTAATAAATTGGGATAGATTTAAAATAATTCATAAAATAAATCAACATTAATAAGATTAAAATACTAAATATAGGATAAAATTATTAAATAAATAAACAATAAATAACATCTACCAGGACAGTACTAGCAGTAGGAATATTTTCCAAATAATATTTTACACATTTATAATATTAATTTTTCACAGTATAAATTGGGTCTTTATACCAAAAACTATACAGATAGTCTTTTAAATTTTAGGATGCATGAGAAACATCATCATATTTGGTGGATTGTGGCATTAAAAAAATGAAAAAATAAAAAAATAAAAACCTGGAATAATTTAAATAATTGTGCTTAAGATGTTTGTAACATTACACATGCATTTGTTGCATCACCTGATCACCTCCTCAGTGTTACTGGATCTGGCAGCATCTAGAAGAGCTCCAGCTGAAAACAGAAAAAACTCTACTGTCAACTTTATTAGTATTCAATATTGTATAGTCTGTTCTGTCTGAATGGAGCCTTTTCACACGACTTGGAATTATTATTTTTTTAAATGCATGTACATTTATAACACTACACTTTGTATTATATCACCTTTGCATCAAATTACAAAACGCTTAAATAACACTTTTAACATTAATGAAATTAATTAATTTAGATGTTGGCGCATCTTTAGATTATATTACGCTTAATGTGGCTTAATGCATTAAAAGACCAAATTCAGTATAGCTACACCTTGAAGATGCACACTTTTGTTTGTGTGGTTTTTGTTTGTTTGTGATTGTCTGTTGAGTAAATAAGAACTATATATATGTGTGTTGTCCTGCAGCACAGAAGCAGTCCTTAAGTCGCGGGGGATATTGTAGCAATACCAACATACATTGTTGGGTCACAATTATACATATTCTCTTTTATGCCAAAAATCATTAGGATATTAAGTAAATGTTTCTTGAAGATATTTAGTAAATCTCCTACCATAAATATATCAGAACTTGATGTTTGATTAGTAATATGCATTGCTAAGAACTTCATTTGAACAACTTTAAAGATGATTTTCTCAATATTTAGATTTTTTATTTTTTTTTGCACCCTCAGATTCTGTGTAAATCTGAATAAATGTGAATTTTATTATTATAACTCTGTCCGTTTGTGGAGTGTTTAGGACCTTTATCGTCGCTGTCTTTCTTCAAGCAGAAGGCGAGCGCCGCGGCGGAGATGACGCCCGCGGCTCCAGCGGCTCCAGCAGCGGACTCTGAGCGGCTCTGGTGTCCGCCTCTGCAGCGCCCCGCGGCGGTCAGACTCGCCCAGCTGCTCCGCCGGTGCTCCAGACTCACGCGCCACCTGCTGGCCAGCTGATGGTACTGCACGCGCGACTCCTCGCTCGCGACGCTCCTCCTGGACGCGCGCGATCCGCTGGCCACCGGGCTCCGGTTCGGTTCGAGCTCGCAGAGGTTTCGGAAGCGCGAGGCCTCGCCGTGGCCGGTGTGCAGCGCGCGGCGCGGCGACAGACTGCGCGACCTTCGCATCAGGACGCGCGCCGGTACCGACGACAGGAACATCGCGAGCGTAACAACAGCGGGTTCCGTGAACAGAGACGGCGGCGTGTGCAGAGCTTCCTTCTCTTCAATTCGTTCCTGTGATCGCCTCGCAGCTGCGGCTCCCCCCTATCACTCCGCCGGCGCTCGCCATCGCCGTACAGGGGGGCCGGTTAACGGTTGTAACGGGTCAGCAGGTGATCCGTCTCGAGAGCATAAACGTGCGACTTGCGTCCGGTAAAAAAAGAAACGAAAAACCATCCGTGATGCTCGGCGGAGAATCCTGGGAAGTGTAGTTTCAATTAGACGTCAAAACGCAGCAGGCACTAGCAGAAGTTTGTTTTATTTTATTTATTTTTTTGTTGTGTTTTATTAACATCAGGCCTATTCGTTTTATTTTGTTTTGTTGTAGTCTTTTTTATTCTGATTATTTGAAAGTTGTAATACAAGTTTTGGACATGCGTATATACATATCATATATCTATATTTAATATATTATAATATTAGATTTAGGTAATAGATCGATATTTCCTGCTTCAGCTCAAGGTTTCATATTAATATATTATAATTTACAAAAACCATTAAGTATTTTATCTGACTCATCGAAATGTTAAAAAAGTGGTTACTTTTTATTTTGGTAACTTCTAAAATGGTTAGTTTAGGTTATCTATATTTTATTTTTTTATTTATTAAATCTAATTTTTCAATGCTAGTTATTTTATTTTAATTTTTTTTATTCTTTGTGGAAACTCAAATTTTGGGACAAGTTCACAATAATTTAAAATATATCATACCTTTATTAATACCTTTTAAGGGTAGTGCCTTTTTTGGACGTCTATGTACAGAACAATATAAAAATGTGCAAATTCACCACAGTTTTTAATTTTCCCCCAAACTGGATCAAGATGAGAGACTACAGATCCATTTTCTTCCTTTCTCTGCTTCAGCTTAGAGTTTGATAATAATATTGTATTATTATATTATTATTAATATTAGGCCCATGTATTATTATGTATCATGAGCACATGCCGCTTGTGACCTGCAGGTGGCGCCTAAACTCACAAAACATCTCTCTCTGTCATCAGCCAGCAGATGAGCCAAAGCAGAATATTAATGCAAATATGAATATTAGACTTGAATGCTATGCCCAATACATACAGTGCAAAGGGTTAACCCTAAACTCTATAATTCACTCACATTCAAGCAAGGTTATAGAAGTGACATGCAGCTCTAAATGTGTCTGTAATATTGAATATATAAGCTGCACAGTGTCAGGTTAGCTTCTCGCATCATGTGATTGCAATGCTGTCTGCAGTGTTTAAGTGCTGCTCTTATAAGATCTGTAGACTTTACATGAGAGTCT
>JADLZN010004094.1:0-37946 GCA_018155175.1 Sinocyclocheilus anophthalmus
CTTTCATATGTCCTTTAGTTATGATTATTTAATTTATTCACTATACTATTTATTACTAATGTCTCATTTCAGTTTTAGTTTGGCTCTAGTTTTGTATTTATTCCAGTTTATATGAAAAGGTTCATGTAGCGTGGATTCAAATTCATTTACAGAGTAAATCCTTTTCACTGAACAGGTTTTAAAAATAAGTTTGAAAAAGTTGTCGGAAGGATGGTGGTGGTGACGTTGAAGGCGAACAACCGTAATGCTGTAGTTTTTTTATATCCTAAGTTTAGCTTTTAAGTTCTGGCGCTTTTATTCAGGCTTCAAAATTTATGAAAGTTATATTATTTTGTGAAGATTTTATCTTGATGGACAAAACGTGTAAGTTTCATGAACTATGGTTGAACACCGAGCTTATTTTTTGTGATAATCCAAAAGCCTATGGAAAAAGCCTATTGGCTTTTTGTTGAGGGAACCAGTGATGCTAACAGCCAATCCGCCTACAAAGTGACGTCATAGTTCCCCCACCCTATAGTCCTAACAACTAGAACATTTCGACGTTCTGATGAAATAAAGCAGTAAATGATGTCATAAAATCATAAGTATGTTTTGATTTAATGGTCAGAAGCTATAGCTTACATGAACAAAAAAAAAACACAAACATGTCACTTAAATAATTTTGTATTTACTGATTTATTCATTAATGTGTAATAAGTTTTATTTTTTAAACAAATCATAAGCTCTAAAAGATTTTCAGAATTTTTACAACTCTTTTGCTTTAGACCAGGCTACAATGTGAAATCGTTAAAGGGGTCATAGGTTGCCCATTTTCCACAAGTTGATATGATCCTTTAGGGTCTTAATGAAAAGTCTGTAACATGGTTTGGTTAAAATTTCTCAATGGTAGTTTAAAAAACCCCTTTTTTTTTTTTACTGTCATTTTTATGCCTTTTTCAAATCAAGCTGTTTTTGTCATTTTCCTTTAAATGTTAATGATCTCTGCTGACCCCGCCCCTCTCTTCCAGCTGCTCTCAGAGAGACTGTTTACTATGATGGGAAGTTCGGATCATTTTACCGACTCGGACCTTTGAGTCTCGTTCAGCAAAATGAACGAACCTTTTTTCAAGTCATTTTGTTCATTTTAGCAAAATAGAATTAAAATGTTACGTGTTACTTCCCTAACACGTCTACTACTTACGCAAATGTTGATCACACTACAAACAATACAAAACTGCTATAAGAAATAGAAAAGATTAATTCATCGTTTACCTGGGTCTTCAGTCTATGATTAGCTCACCTCACCTCTTATCTGACAAGTCTTCAGATTTGAGTCGTTCGTTCATCACGTGTCAGCCCCATAAGCTTTAACCAATGCATTCTGAGCCGGAAAGATAATTGATTAGTTCATCTCTCGAGTCTTTCGAATCATTCGTTTTTTTGTCACATGACGTGACAGCATTGGATAGAGAAATTAGTTCATTTACAAGCTTCCTTACAAACGGATCCAGCAGTGTATTATTATTATTATTATTATCATCATAATTATAATTATTATTAACGCTTACAGTTACGTGATGTTTTTCTGGTCTCAAATTGTAGCTTTTTACTTCTTACCGTTTATAAATGTGTGAATTTCTGTCAAGATGGTTTTTTTCCATAACACTGAATGTTGTAACAAAAGAAATAAAGAGTTGGTTATTATTATTATTAGTCTCTTTCCGGCTCAGACTGCATCGGTTAAAGCTTATGGGTCGTCCCACGTGATGAACAATGAACTCGGAAAAACCCGAAAGACTCGAGAGATGAATTATCAATTCTCTTTCCGGCTCAGACTGCATTGGTTAAACTTATGGGGCTGTCACGTGATGAACGAATGACTCGAAAAACCCGAAGACTCGAAACAGGTGTTAAAAAATATTTTGTACAGGAGAGACATGGTGTTGTTTCCAAACAAAAGGAAATATATCGGTATCGGCCAAAATGAGTTGAAAAATATCAGCATATTGCCAAAAATCCAATATCGTTCATCCCTAAAAATATATAAAGTTGAATTTATTTGATTGCTCTGCCACTATAAGATGAGAACAAAACAACTTGAACTGAATTGAGCTGAATTATGACACTATTGTCTTCTATAGAGCTCCTTTATACCTGAATCAAAATTATTTGTACTGAATAAAGAGCTAAATGTGACTTGATTTAACCAACGTGTAATCAGTGGAACTGATGAAACATGATTCCTTAGGTGAAGTTGTTGGAGGCTATGGAGCATATGGACAAGGAGACATTTGATTTTAAGTTTGGCCAGGAGCTTGTGTACACCACACCCCTGAGTGACGGGCGGCTGGTGGAGCTGATCCCAGGAGGCAGTGGAGTGGTGGTCCGATATGAAGACCGCATGGAGTTCATACGCCTGGTACAGAAATCCAGACTAGAAGAGAGTAGGGAACAGGTAATACTACATTACAAAATATACTGAGACTATTATAATTGAGATCAACAGAAAAAGTTTTTTTTTGCTAAGCATCTAGTTTTTTCGATCAGTCCGTAAAATTCTGTGCTGTGTTTCTGTGTTCAGATTGCTGCCATGCAGGCAGGACTGGTGAAAGTGGTGCCGCAAGCTGTGCTTGATCTCCTGACATGGCAGGAAGTAGAGAAGAAAGTGTGTGGAGACCCAGAGATCACAGTGGAGGCCCTTAAACGCCTCAGTGAGTCATACAGCAGCTGACATGAGCATTAAATAATTGATATTCTCTGCCCCAGCATGAATTCTTCAAGGCACTGAACTGAATAGTGGATGAAACTGAAAATATTACAGCTCTGTACAGCAGTCATTCTCAACTTGTTTTACTTTAGGTCCCAAATTGAAATTGGATTTCAAGTGGCACATTACCAAAATAGTGTGTTTTGTTAGGATTTTATGTCAGTGTTTGCTAATGGAATGCAATGTAATGTAATGCATTTTTTACTTTCTGTCAGCACGCTATGAAGACTTAGAACAAACAGATGTCAGAGTGCAGTACTTATGGGAAGCCCTGATGAACTTCACCAATGGTTAGTAAGGATCCTTGGTGTACATGAAACGACTATTTCTAGTAATTTGCAAAAGGAAGTACTTCATTTTCCTTTTTTGATTTATTTACATATTTACCAGAGGATCGCAGCAGGTTTTTGAGGTTTGTGACTGGGAGAAGTCGTCTTCCTGCTCCGATTTATATCTTCCCAGACAAACAAGGGTGAGTTATGGAGAAGATAACAGTGAGATCACATGCATTTTGGATGTGGTCTGAATAAACATTAAACAAATGCATTTTTGTCTAGATCCGAAACCACAGATGCACTTCCTCAATCTTCCACATGTTCCAGCACCCTTTATCTACCCAAATACCCAAGGTCTGTTTATGTAATGTACTATTTATGTGAGCAGTTGGTCTTTTCTGATGCATAATAACGAATTAAAATGTCCTTTTTTTTTACTGCTTTGTGATCTGTAGTGCTAAAGTTTGTGAAGAGAAGCTTCGCTATGCTGCATATAACTGTGTGGCCATCGATACAGACATGAGCCCTTGGGAGGAGTGACCTGATTTTACCATGTTTACAAATTTTAATTTGGCATAAATTAACTGTAGCCTTCAGCACCGTGCTCATGACCATGCCTACACTATTGCCAATTACATCTGTACAGTATAAATAAATGTTATAAACAATACCTGGTTTGCAATTCTTTCAAGCCTATAAATCAGTAAAGTCTGAGATCGCTCAGGACAATTTCTATTTAGAATTTTTCTTTTCTAATATAATACAAAATTTAATATGAATTATGAATGTGAACTTCATAAGTGTCCTCAATTACAGCCATGATTTTTTTTTCTTTTTCCTGAGGTGAATGTTGTTTCTTCTAGGCTGGATGTCAGTTAACTGGCCCACTGTCACGTAGGTGGCTTTTCTGAAAAGAACATTGTTCATGGGCTTGTTATGAGCAATATCAAAGACGTTCTGGTAAAATTTTATATACAAACACAAAGTACTTGAGAGTGAAGCCTAGGTTTTGTGTGTTTTACGAGTGTCTTTCTTATACAAAAGCCCTCAAAATGATTAAAAAAAAGAAAAGGAAAAAAATTCAATAAAATGTCTTGCCATAATAGGAGAATATGATTTACAAGAAAAGCCCTGGCCCTTTTCTTTTATGCACCTAAATCTACTGTTGCAAAAATATATTCTTGTTAAAAATTTGTTTGTACAAAATGTTCAATAAAAAAGAAACCACAATTATTATTAATTTAGCAGAATGCTTTAAATCGATGGACAGTACACTTACTACACTATGTAGGACCTTTGGTTCGGCAAATTTGTGACTTAAATTCTTAAATATGTAGTATCAAATGATTTATATATGTGTGTACAAAACACTGGAAATGCTCGGCATTATAAACTACTAAACGCGTGGTGGCAGTGAAGTGTTTTTTCTAGGGCAAAGGAAGATATAAATCTAAAAATGGTCTTCAACAATCGGATAGTGGAAAAGTATAATGATTACATACAGGTTTATACAGATGGTGCCAAGGAACCAGAGACGGAAGTAACAAGACTGAGTGTGGTGGTTCCAAGTAAAGGAATTGGAATTAATAGAAAAACATCTAATGTGTTAGGGGTTTATACAGTGGAAATGCTGGCAATATTAATCGCTGTACGATGGGTGGAAAAGACAGGGCAGCATAACGTTTTGGTTTGTTCAGATTCTTCATCAGTTTTAGCAAGTATAAGGTCATTTTATTCAAAAAGTCGGCAAGATATACTGTTTGAAGTCCTACAGTCAGTTACAAGAATATATAACCAAGGAAGGCAGATAAATTTTTATGGTACCAGGACCTGTATAGGGATAAGGGGAAATTAAATGGCAGATAAATTAGCTAAAACGGCGTTAACAAAAGGAAATATAGAAATGCAAGTAAGTATCAGTAAAGCAGAGGTTAAAAGTGTGATATGGAAGACAATAAATAAAATGTGGCAAGAGAGGTGGGATAGAGAGGGGAAAGGAAGGCGTTTATATCAAATCCAGAGGGATGTTAAATGTTCAGTGATTGGTAGTGGAAATCGCAGAGAGGAAACAGTCATATCTAGGTTAAGATTGGGACATTGTTTATTAAATAAAACACTCAAGTTAATAGGGAAACATGATACTGGATTGTGTGAGGTTTGCCAGGAAGAAGAGTCAGTGGAGCATGTGGTCTTGAGGTGCAGCAGGTTTGAGGTTCAGAGAGAGTTGATGAGGAATAAGTTGAGTGAGATAGAGGTTCAGGACATGACATTAAAAGGGCTATTGAGCACACAACATAGGGCACAGACTAGAATTCTTATGGATTTCTTAAGGGACACAGGGGTTTTTAATAGAGTATGAAGAGTTATAGGAGTATTGAGGAAGGTTAAAATCATTATTATTATTATATAGTAGAATAAGGATGAAGTGTGTGGATTTGTATGCTTGGGGGAGAAGGAGGGAATTTGGGTGTATTAGTCTGTGAACCTGTTGTCTGATCCACACTCCGGAGCAGATGGTGGCGGTAATGCACCAATTACGCTGGATGCCAACCGCCGTTAAACATTAAGAAGAAGAAGAAGAAGTGTTTTTTTTCTCTGAGCCAGAAGAACTACTCTCGCGGTTTCTCCAGGTATTCTCGCGATATGTGGTTGCTTGAAACCCGCCCATGAGCCTATGCTCTCCCTCTTTCTAGCCGGCGCCTGAGAATGGGTACGTGTTTTCAGATTCTGGTCGCTGGCACAATCCGTCTTCATCTGCGCTATCCGATGATGCTTTTAATTAAACTCACGCAGTGCTAGATCACGCAGGTAGATTTCAAGTGATATAGTGGCAAATTGGACGAGTCAATGCCTTTAAAAACGTTTTTACGGGAAGAGATTGGGAAAGTGGCTGGAGACATTGCTCAAGATGGCTGCGCGCATGGGGTACTATACTCTCAAACAGCGTTAAGAGTGCTAATGAGGCTGGTAGTTGTAGATTTCGTAGATAAATGATTTTGTGGTTGAGAAGTGTAGTTTGGATGAGGAACTAGCTAGCACCAGAGGCTAAACGGGTAGTAGATGCATGTCGACCACTGGAGGCTGCATGGCCAGCTAACGAGCTGAAAATTAGGCTTGGGTAACGTTAGCCTGTAAATGTTAACCAACTAACGTTTGCTTAATATTTCTCGACACAAACAGTTTCAACTAACGACCAATGTGTTATTTGTGAAGTTGGAGCTAATGACGTCTAAACTGTTAGCTTATCGCTAATCTTTTAAAAGCAATTCTTACGAATCTGCTGTTTGACACCTCACACATTGTGCTGACACACAAATGTTTTGTTTTCTTCAAAAAGCTAGTAAGATGTTGTGTACTCGCCCTTGTTCCACACCTGGGTGATTCTCTTCCATGTTGCACAAAAATAGTTCTTCGGCAAGATGACCGAGGGTTGTGCTCTTTCTATGGGGAAGTTGTACAGGTGTGGAACAACATGAGGCCAAGTAAATCATGTTTGGTTATATTATGCGTTTGAGTGTGCATGATGAATCCAATTAATCCGAGTTTTCATGCGGATAAACACCTTGGAGAACTGAACACTCAAGTATGCTGTGAAGGGGATTGATTTAATTTCATTCAGATTTGTTTCTAATGCGTCTCGATCTCTACACTAAAGGTATCTCAAGGGACAACTGGCACAAACGCCGCAAGACTGGTGGCAAACGCAAGCCCGTCCACAAGAAAAGGAAATATGAGCTCGGGCGTCCTCCCGCAAACACCAAGGTAAATCTAATTTAAAAGTATTTTGCTATCGGAATCAGTATCTCTTTGCGACAATGTGGGTGATGAAAACACGTCCTTAGGTTGGTCATTTTTGGCCGTTTTGGTCAAAGCCTTTGACCTCCCAATGTTAGGATTAGTCATAGTTACGCTGACACATGGCCAAGCTCAAAATATGTCTTCATTGTTGTCACATTATATAAACTCGATATTTTTATGGCTCTCCATAGATTGGACCTCGCCGCATCCACACAGTAAGAGTGCGTGGTGGAAACAAAAAATACCGTGCCTTGAGGCTGGATGTGGGCAACTTCTCATGGGGCTCAGAATGTAAGTTCTGATAAATGTTTCGTGCCGCTTATATACGTGTAGCTCTTTCAATGAAGAAAATCTGTCCAGTTCTGCTACTGAATGTGCTTGATGGATATCATTTAGTTTTCTGAGAAAGACACATTCGACCTGATCTTTAATGCATTTGCTGAGCTTTTATTGGATGTTTCATTAAAGATGTTTCATGTTTTGATATTTCAGGCTGTACCCGCAAGACTAGGATCATTGATGTAGTCTACAATGCCTCTAACAATGAGCTGGTGAGAACCAAGACCCTGGTGAAGAACTGCATTGTACTTGTAGATAGCACTCCTTACAGACAGTGGTATGAGTCTCACTACGCTCTTCCACTTGGCAGGAAAAAGGGTGCCAAGCTGGTAAGTCCAGTCAGTTTTTATTCAATTGTTGGGTCTTTTAATAGTGGTCTTTCCTTGATGATAACATTGTCCAGTTCTGCTACTGAATGAAAGTGATGCAGTTTAAGACTCTGAGGAAGGCTTGTAGTTACAAACTCTGTCAATACTGATAACATGCACCGTAATCGGTATATGGCTAATTCTCATTTGTTGTCAAACCCCAGACCCCTGAGGAAGAGGAAGTCCTGAACAAGAAGAGGTCGAAAAAGGTCCAAAAGAAGTTCGATGAGCGCAGAAAGACCAGCAAGATCAGTTCTCTGTTGGAGGAGCAGTTCCTGCAGGGGAAACTTCTTGGCAAGTTGTGTTTTAAGGTCTTAATGTGACATTGATGTGATCGTGATGAAACTTTAACCAGTTCTGCTACTGAAACAACAGTGCTGAAGTTATACCATTTCTGATAACCACTGAAATGCTGCCTGCAGTGACGCTGCTCTTCAGTTTAAGTGTTCTTAATCTATGGGTTTGTGTTTCTCCTCAGCATGCATTGCCTCCAGACCAGGACAGTGTGGCAGGGCTGATGGCTACGTCCTTGAGGGCAAAGAACTGGAGTTCTACCTGAGGAAGATTAAAGCCAAGAAAGGCAAATAAATGTATCGCTCCCTTTGATACGACCATTAAAGAAAATACCCCACCTCAGCATGTCGCTGCTGTTCTCATTTTGTACAACAGCGTTCAGTTGTCTTGCAAAAGCTTTTGATTATAAAGTTGGATTAGCTGAGAAGAGACTTGTGACATCAGTTTCTGGTGTTGCAATAAGTCTATTTTCCATCTTACGCATATTTTATTGAAAGGAGGATTGAGAAAGTTAAGCAGCTGCATTTGTTCTGCATTAACTGGTTATAACCTCCTAGAAAAAAAAACAAGTGCTAAAGTGCTTTTAATTTCTGTATGAAGTAGTCATTGCAATACTTGTGTACATTTCTTATAACATGCGGAGATGTGTAATCGATTTATCTAACATGTTTCATTTTGAATGGTAAACCATGGAAAGTAATGGCTTTAAAAAAATGACAATCCTTAAAACAAGCTGTGTAATTTCAGAGGCAAGTAATAGCTACAGATTATCTACAATCTTTGGTTTATGTGGTTTTAAGAATTGGTTAATATATCAATGACAGTATTATATAGGTTAATGGCAACTTCTACATTTTAAAATTTGAAGCGGTATGAGGTAAATGGTACACTAGTATATTTGCAAATTAACTTGGATTAATAAATGCTGTTCATCGTTAATCACTGGATGAGTCAAGTAAGTTTACTATTTGCCTTTAGTTAACTTTATTTAAAAGTAAAAACAAAAATATTTTAAAATATAATTTATTCCCTGATAGAAGAACTGACTATTTAGCTGTCATTCCTCAGTCTTCACATGATCCTTCAGAAATCATGCTAATATGCTGATTTGGTGCTCAAGTAACATTTCTAATTGTCAGCCGTTCTGCAGCTCAAAATGTTCGTGGAAACTGATGCATTTTTTTCAAAATTCTTTAAAAGAACATTAGAAATCCTAACATTCAAATTTCTTGGTAACTTTATTTTAAGGTTGTCCTTGTTAAACGACATTTACTTACTATTATAATAACAATTATGCATAATTACATGCAAGTTACCCTAAGCCAAACCATATAGTAAGTCGTTTCGTTAATATAACTCTTAAATATATAATTACACTGTAACAAGGACACCTTCAAATAAAGGGTGTCGCATGAATATCTTTTAATAATACAGTTTCGAAAGTGTAAGCAGGGATGAGAGTTCAAATATTGCAGCAAGTATCCTCTCATCCTTGACTGTCCCAAAAAATACTGGGTAGTTATACATTTATTTATGGCTCTTGGTTTGCTTGTCCCATAGTTCCAGGTGACCCCAGGAGTTTATCATGGCAGACGTGTTGAATAGTCCTGTGTTGCTGCAGTGGTGATGGGATGCTGCTCTTGGAAGGCTGTTCAAGCCTCGAGCGCTCGCCCTTACATTTAGATCTGCAGCAAAGACATAATTGTTGCAAGCTCTTGTTCTTCTGCTTTTTTATTTTGTGTGTAGTCGGCCACACATTGATGGCAAGCATTTGTGTCTTGGGGGTTGGTAAAGGTTCCTCGTTATCATCCTCAAGTATCCTAATAAATACAGAATCCCAAAGTCAATAATGTAAAATCTCAGAATAGTTCACCCAGAAATGAAAATTGTGGCATTAATTACTCACCCTCATGTCTTCCAAACCCCAAAAAACCTTCGTTCATCTTCGGAACACAAAATAAGATATTTTTAATGAAATCTGAGAGTTGTGTTGCTGTCTATGCAGGGTCAGAAAGCACTTGGATTCATCAAAAATATCTTAATTTGTGTTCCGATGATGAACAAAGGTCTTACGGGTTTTGGGATGACATGATGATGAGTAATTTTCATTTTGGGTTAACAACCTCAAGAGAGTAAATCACAAGGTTTTTAAATAAATTCGCAACTTACAAGTTTCAAATAGCAGTTTCCTCATTAAGTAATTGTGTTTGATAACAGATAACATTTGTTAAAGTTAAGTGACCAACCGTCTTACATGTCTGGAATAATGATATAGCGCACAGTATATTGAATGTTGGCGGTCTTAACATTACATATCTTTTATGATGGATAGGATTATGATGGGATTTTGTTGGATGAATTATGGATAGGTGTTACAGTCTATCATTGTACCTCATGTCATGTGTGGAACCCATGAAGACAGGCTTCATAGTAGCTGAAGGATATGAAGGACCCTTATCCATCCAGTATTTGTCCTTCTCAAGGAGAGGAAGATTTTGATGCATGTCATCTACAGCTAGCATGGAAACCTAGATTAAATGAAAAGCATTACCATGAGTGGTTACGATCCAACATGTGCATCCTTTGAAATGGATTTACTTATTGATTCATGTGTGTATTGATTTACTAACCTGAATGTTGCGATCTATGAGTTGGTTGGTCTCAAAATCATCGTCATCTTCTCCAAATGGGTTGATAATAAGTTCCCCTACCTTTAAGAACACGTGTACCCTTAATTTTAGAGAAATCAAACCAATTATGTAGTACAAAATATGCTCTCATACTAGCAATCATACCTTTAACCAACCAGCGTAAAAGAAGAACTCCAGTAGAGTGAAAATGGGGACATAAAGGTCCAGATGAATTTTGTCTTCATCAGGTTTCTCAGGCTTTACAAACTGCCTCCCAATTAAGCAGAACATAAAAAAGGAGTACACAGCCACCGTCACTACCTGCATCCAAACAGAAGTGAGATTAGCAGAAGTTCATACGGTGAGCTACACCCATGAAAGATCTGTCAGATGAGCTTCACCTGTGTGTACACCAAGGGAATGCTGATCCAGTCATAGTGGAAGAGCATGCTACATTTTGATCTATAGTTATTCAGCTCCTGACAAAGAGGAAGAAAGGAAGGAATTATTGTGCTTTTATGGCACACATGCGTCATCTTGACATGTTTAAACACACTTACATCCATGAGCAGTCGCAAGGCTATGTCATCTTTCACACGCCCTTCTTTTCTCGCTTGTGATGCCAGATTTGCAAACCATGCAAGTGGCATCCAGTATTTGTTGAAGTCAGAGTACAGATGGTTTAGTTTTTTGAGCTCGTCTGCGGTCATGAATCCTGCAACAACAAAAAAAAGTAATGTCAAATAAATGCTTCCAAGAGTGTAATTCTGACAAATTCACTGGTTTTGAATAAGACAATGACATGCTATGATAGATATATTCTTCGGAATCAAGTAAATTGGAATGGCACATACCAGTGGCTCAGTATTTCCTGGACCACTTCACCTCCAACCCACAACCCAAGGAACACCACCTCCAAGTCAAAAGAAATCATATTTTTCCTTAGTCTGCTTTTAATATGTAATGGCAAGAAATGTCTTTTTTATTGAGTTATCCTTGCAAAAACATGACCAGAGTAGTCTGATTCACAAATACATAATTCTTATCAACGATTTTTTTTTTTTTGGTGAATCAAAAACCTTCAACACAACTTTAGTCCGCTTCACAAATAAAAGATTCTTATGAGCCACTTCTTTTTAGTGAATTAAAAACACACAAAGTGACCAGACTTGGCAGCTTCACAAATAAATACCAACAAACACAGAACCTTACCCTAATGTTCCCATTTGGTCATTTTTGGGGAACCAAATAAGAGCATTCTGGGAAATGTTCACCAAACTAACAGGTTTTTTGGGGGATTTACCTAAAGAAGACTTGCCTGGCTAGCCAACAGAGAACATTATATGTGTGTTTTCACAACGTTCTGAGAACTAAAAATTGTTAGCAGGCTACTTCATGAACAACTGGATCTTATGAGATGATCCTTTCTAGTGAATTAAAAATGTACAATGCTACCACACCTCCATGGATTCTCCAAACCACTTGTCCAGTCTACGGTCACGGGATAATGTGAAGTAAAGTTCTTTTTAGTGAATCAAAAACATACAAATCCTTAACTGAATTAAATACATCATAACAGCTAATGAATCATTGTCTGACTCACTTACTGAACTGCAAGTTATAATTACTTTCTGTGTCCATATGAAGAAAGTTTTGTGTTAATAGCATTACTGAGTATATAGTCTGTAGAAAACAATGCAAAGGTTCCATACTTTATTATAGCGATTTGTTGAAAACACCTTGAAAAGTAATCCAGTACTTCTATTCCTCCCAAACAAGTTCTTACCTGCCTCCACAATGTCCTCCAGAGCTGGGAATCTCTTGCGTACTCGTGTACTGATGGAGCGCAGGATGAGGACCGACGACAGGTTTGCATACCTCATCAGAGTTCTCCTCAGAAGACGGCCTCTTTCATCTGTGCCGTGGACATTTCCAGATACGACCATCATCAGGTTGTCTGGCAGGGGAAAGCTTGTATATTGACCCCACCAACGCTGAAACGCCTGGGTGACATAGAACCCTAACAAGCACCACAGACCAGTTTAACTTAGTGCAAGGAACCCAAAGAGTTAGTAATGTCATGTTGCTATGGTCAGAACATCTATGCTCACCAAGAACAAATGACATAGGGATGAGTTTAGCAAACTTGTTGCAATGGCGTGCAAGTCGCTCAAACACCTCTTGTTGTTCGTTATTGAGGACACACCTGTAAGATGCAACATGGATTGATTGAGTTTTGGAGGGACAACAGTTCTTCATATGTGCACTTGAATAACCAAGTCCAATATCTGAAGTATCTCTACTTTCTACATATCACTTGCATTAAATTAGTTTTCTAACTAACCTTAAAACTTGGCCTTTCCGTATGAACTGTACTGGCATTACAAAAAGTGGCATGTTCTTATAACTTGGCACTCAAAACGTTGCTCGCTTATAATTTGCTTTGGATAAAAATCTTCAGCCAAAAGAATGTGAAATTGTAAAAAATGTGGATTATTAATGTTTTGAATGTCATGATACCGGTATAGAATACTGATGAAGCTGTACAGTAAACAGAAGACCAGGAATTCTCTGTATAGAAGCTTGTAAATGCTTCCTTTCCATCGGAAGAGTAACTTCGTGAAGCCTCCAAACTTTGCATTGGCCACCTTGAGCGTGTAGGATACCGTCATGGTGGAATACTAGAAAAACACTCCAAAAAATTAAGAAGTTTTCACAATTCTGTGACACATTTGTCATATAGAATAGTATTTTTGTTGTTGTTGTTGTTCTTACCTTAGTGCTTCAAGCTCGTCTTCTTTTAGAGAGAAATCACACCTCTTGTTTTCTCCTTTATATATCTGTCTTTAATGTGGAGCTATCAATCCATCCTGTGATTTATGGTTTGGGAACCCAGTTTAAAAGAACATGTTTATGGTCAATGTCAGTTTCACACAGGTCTCATCATTATGAATGATTACTGTGCGTTTATAGTTATAATTTATGACAAGGTATTTATCACTTGATTGTGCATTTTGCAAATTGTCTTTCAAGTTCTTTGTATATAATAATAAAAACCTTGTATTTTTTCTTTTCTCTTTTTACAGTGATTCCATAACCATTTTTGGTTCCCCAGAGAAACTTAGTGTAACCAGTCTGAAAAGCAAACCACTGTTCATCCTAGGGAGAAATTTTTTAATGATCTGAGAATCCTTTTGTGCAACGGAAAGTTTACACGGATGTTAAAGGTTCTTCATGGAACCACAGATGCCACTAAAAATAACCTTTATTTTTAAGAGTGTGATGCATGTTAATATTAATATGAAATAACAACAAGCATTAAAAGGATTTAGGAATTCTTAGACACGGCATATGCAATAAAACATGAATTTCTTGAAAGGCCATAAGCCATAAGTAATTATAATAGTTGATGATATCAAGTGCAAACATATTTACATAACTGGTAAATAGCAGTGTTATAAATCCTCTTTCATATCACCGTTATAAACCATTCACACGTGAACTGCTCATCGACAAAAACACCCAAAACAAGTTATACAACTAGAGATGCTTTATATCCAACCAAACAGTCTAATTAAGGGAAAAGAGAAAATATATCTATCTACAATAATTTTTTATCTATCTATAGATTTTCAGCAAACGTTAGGGGGCAGTAGACACTATAAGGAAAAGAAAGTACGGAGTTACTCCAGTTTAGGAGGCCCACCACAGCACTTCAGTTCACTTCATACAAGCTGAACACCCCTTCCCTCCCTGGTTAAATAAAGCAAAAGCTTGATCACATGTTTTGTTTAACCCAGACTTCCCCTTGAGACATTGTTTACATATCCTGTTTTCCAGCTGAATTCAATTAGGTAAGAATCATACATGTAAAACACATCAAGACAATAGTCAAACATATATAATTTATTTAAAAAAATTACAAATGAATCAGTAAAAGCCAATAATATATGATCACTTTTTGCTCTTAAAGGAACAAATTGTCATTCAAAAAAAATCATCTCTTGAGAGGCTTTAAGGTTTTTCAGGAAACATCATTTTACATTTTTGTTTGAGCAAGACCTTTCTGGTAATCACTAAATCAATATCTTTGCTAAAAAATTGCAAAACTTTGACAATGATTTATATGTTATTAGGGCATGTTCATAATTGCAGTGATGGTTTAAATAATTGCATGGTTCTAAAAGAACAAGTTTTTGTTCTCAGTGTTGTAATTGTGTCTGTTCAGGCAAGCTTTAAAAACAGAAATTTCACAACTGTAAAGTGCCCAGCACAGAGCCCAAAATATAAGACTCTGTCCCACAGCAGGCAGGTAGAGATGCCTGTGAGGCAATTAAGGCGCTGCAGGTTTTACTGGATGGAGTAACCCAATGCTATAATTACAAACTCCCACACAGGAGGAAATCAGAGCTAGCTTTCCATTACTGCGGAGTGATTTCAGCCACTAATGAATGGGCTGGGTCATTATGGGGATGCCAGTGTGAGACTCCGGAACGGCTATATTCATTTCATACTTGGTCCCTTAGGATTGAGTGTAATTAAGAAATGTTTTCGCAATTTCAGTTAAACAACCAATGATTAGAGCCTGTAGTCCAATTAGCTAACACTGAAAGAGTTCAAAATCAGTCTAAAAAAAAATGCAAATCAACAATTATGTGAAAAAGCATTTATTTGAAGCCAACAATGAAATATAATTTCTAAATTTTAGGATTGTTTGATGATGTCACAAGTTATCATAATACATTTATACAGAAAGTCCAGTGTAACTCATATGCACAAAAACTGCGTGTGTTGAACAGTGTTGTTTGACCATCACTCTTTTCTGGCCTTTCTGTTGCTGAGCTTAGAAATTGTACTAGGTTTGTTCTATCGTTATGTCATATAGACATGGACAGTGTTATTGTATATTACTTATATACTGTTATAGTATTTATATTTTATAGTTTTTATAATTTTACGTTCATTTTTGTTATCTTTCATGATACTCTCTTAGCTTTAGTAGCTTTTTTTAATATTACTGTTTAGTTTATATTCTGAGTATTCGTTAGTCATTTAGTACTCAGCTGAAACCTATGTATTAAGTATGCCACGGCAACATCTTCATGTTCATTTAAGTTTTCCATTTTTTCATCTAAATTTAGTATTTTATTTAGTCAGCTTTATTTCAATCAACAAAAAGACAGTTATAAGTCATTTTATAGGTAAAAGTTGAGTGTTACTTGTTTTGAATGGTGTACATAACCTCTCCTGCTTTATTTAGGCTTTCCACTGAAATCTGCTTATGTTAAAGTTTACTTGCCGAGTCAGTCTGATCTTATCTAAAAGCCACTTCATTTGACTAGTACAGCTGTTTATGTTGAATTTTAACTCGCTAAAAATACATTAATTATTAACAAAGCCAAAATAATGATTATATCAGCTGAGGCCATCTGTGGAAACAGGCTAGACATTATTGACTAAATAATCACTGTTTTCAACATTTACATAATTACATAAACAGTAACCCTCCAAAATTCTGTGTAGGAAAGAAATGTTAGTCCATCATACATCAAATTTGAGCAGATTTGATTACTCAAGATAAAGACCAGAGGCTGAACTGTGGTTCTGTTTAATATTCTCTTGCTCTCTACTGTTACTTTTCCTCTTCATGATGATATATAAGTTGTATGTGACACCAAATACATTTTACATTGACTCTATACACTGTAACTGAATGTGAAACACAAAGTAATATTACAATAATAAAACTTCCCATCTAAATTACAGTTGAGGACGAAGACATAAAAATCTCAATATAATGAAAATATCCAGGGGACAGCTATATGATAGCTTATCTTGGCAACAGACTGAGTCTGCAAACAGCTCCATTTGACACTTTATCAGTACAGTAATTCATTCACGTTGTATGCAAAAGTAATGGCTTCACACGGCGCAGTGACTTCCTTTAACAGCAACGTTCACTGTGCATTTGCAACCAAAGGGGAAACATTCTTACTGAAGATGTCACTTTCAAACCAAGCAGCTTTGAGTTGGTCAGCGAGGCAAGTTGTGATCAACATGAGCAGTCGGTATCACCTTCACACAAAACTCCTCTTCTTCTTTGCAGATTCTTACTGGAAGGACTGGGTTCGCCCATGAAATTTGACCAAGAAAACTTCCCCAAACTCCAGTGTACTTACTTGCATCTCTGAGTATCTCAGTCAAACGCACCATTTCCTGTACTGTCACGAGAGGTCCACACTCTCATACTCTCCATGATCGGAGTCCTCGATTTCAATCCCGAGAACCAGGCTGTAGTATTCAGTGGACTGGGTCAGGTATGCCTTCTCCCGATCGGCTGAGTCCTTCATCACTTCGCTCACACTCACCGTGTCCAGGTCCTGCTTTCCCGCGGTCCCTTCTGTGGAGCAAGTGGACGGCAGAGGGGCCAGTGAGTATGCAGAGCCCAGTTTGATCTCCACCTCCTCATAAATATCCCGAGTGCTGTCCAACAAGTTGGACGAGGGCTGAAGCATCAGCTGGTTCTTCAGTATGACCTCCTTTCCACCGTCTACAGACACTGCTGACTCCCCAGTTGGCAGCTTGGCATGTGGCCACCGTCCATTGCAATGGGAGTTGTTGGATCTTTTGCGAGACGGGCTGAACGATGAGCTATCTTTCCTCTTCTTCTTCGTCCCACAGCACCAGCAGAGCACCAAATTGAGGAGGAGGAACAGGGGAAGCAGGATGAAGAGAGCAGTCAGGTTGGCCAAATGGCACACGTCATTCGTCTGCAAAGACCAAACAGTCCGTCCTGCGAGATTCTGAGGAGAGGCACAGGTCAGATTACCTACGAGGTCCTGAAGGCTGCTGGAGTTGATGTGTGGACCACCTTGAAGGCCCTCCAACAGCGAGCATGTGCAGGCCCAGGGGTTTCCGATGAGCTCCAGATGCTCTAGCGAAGGCTTAAGCGCTGAATGAGGCAGAGCGCTCAGCTGGTTCCATCCCAGGATCAACGCTCGCAGTTTGTCCAAGCTCTGCAGAAACTGCTCGGGTAGATGTTTCAGATGATTTTCTCCCAGATCCAGCACTTCCAAACTATAGGCTTTAGCTAGGAAGTCATCTGGCAGAGATGTCAGTCTGTTCTGGCCAAGATACAGCTCCCTCAATGAACTGACAGCATCACCGACCTCACTGTGATCAATGTGACTGATATTACAGTTACACAGGTCCAAAACCTGCAGGTGTGCATGCGACAAAAAAGCCGCCCAGGGAACCTGGTTGAAGGTGGATCCTGAGTAGTTCAAGCAGCAAGTGTCACTGGTTACCTCAGATGGAAAGTGAGACAAAATGCTGGCAGATGGACACTCACATTCCTTAGCGCTTCCTTCAGTCACATGCAGCATTTGGAGAAGCCAAAACCAGCATAAAAAGACCTGTCCTGTAACAACAACAACAAAAAAGGATTAGAAATAACTTCACACTTATCATATTTAAACAGTGAAGTGTGGCATGATCATGAGTGGCACCAAATGGAATGACAAAACACTCATGAAAAAAAAACCCTGAAACATCCATTTATTAAAACTATGTATTAAAACATAGTTTTAGAACTGTACTAATGTTTACAAATCCTCATAACTAATAAGATTTTATTGTATTATTATGTGTGCCATCACATTTACTTAGTGCATTTAAATAATTTGACATTATAATGTTCTATGTGAAATCCTGGTTCCATTCATATTTTCAAGAATTCAGTCATTATTTTAATTTTTAAGATTATTTAATAATTTTTACATGGATTTGTTTGCAGTGGGAAAGCTATTTTTTTTATAAATTATTGTAATATAATATAGTATTTTAATAAATATATAAAATGATATTTATAATTATGAATAAAATGATATATAATTAATATAATAATATGCATATAATTTATAATATACAATATATAAATAATATCTAATTTGTTATAATGTATTAATCTTGTTGTTTATTGGCTTTTATTTCAGCATCACTGCAGGTACTTAAGAACATTTGTCATTAAGAAACACTGAATTATGGCCTCGTGGGCAGTGTGCTGACATGTAGCGCCTTTGTGCTTCGGACGTCCCGAGTTCGAGTCCTGGCTCGCGGACCTTTCCCGATCCCACCCCACCCACTTCGCTTCCTGTTGACCTACTGTCCTATCTAAATAAAACGCCAAAAATAAATCTTTAAAAAAAGTACTAACATCTGACATTCTATATTATGTGATTTCTAAAGTTTGCATGCATTTTAAAGTCTACACATATAAGGGAATCTCCTGTATCTTGTAAATATACAATAAATATATAACACAATATTTATATATGTTTACTAAAATGTTGAAACTTTGAGAAGTGGTGAGGTTTAGGGTGGAGGACTCAAAAGGTTGTCAATTATATTGATAGTGTCAATAACATTGAACGTTTCAATGTACATCAAAGATGATAAGAGATGCTGACAGGTCGGACCACTAAAACACAAACAAAGTGCTACACGGTCAACCAAGAAATGACTTACAGATTTCATGCTATCTGATTCTACATCTTAAGAGTAAAATATAACATGCACTCTTAATATATTCTGTTATGTTCGAGCTTGATCTCCAGGGATCTGCTCGCTCAGGTTGAGCAGCATAGCAACATGGCTGGGGCTCTGCACTGTTGTCATTTGTGTGGGAGTTGGCATGGCGATGAGGTGAGTCGGGGCTCAGGAGTCCACACTTTACAGAGAAACATCTTATCTGGCAACCATGCAGCTCACGGTTGGTTGGGAACTGAACAAATATAGGCTATCACTCACATCCCTTGATGGCTGAGTAACTAAGTGCTTTGCTGTTCATGTGTAAAACAATTTCTAAAGCTATGGAAACATAAATGTATGCACAGATTAGTGACAGTAATCACTGACTGCATGTACAACAATATATCCTTAAAAACTATTGATTATGTTCTACTTTTATTAGTAAAAACCACACTTTTAAACTACTGGTAAAAAACAAAAGTATGATTAGTTTCACAAAAAGTGAATTCTTCTTCTGTTATCTTGAAGAGAACTTTGCTCCAATATCTTTTCCCCTGCTGTGCAGTGGACTGTACATGTTTTCGTTCCCCCGCAAGTATAGGCCTGGCATCAGACTTTCCTGATGTAAACAATGGGAGTGGAATGTGCAACCCCCTGACAACACAGTGACTATCCACATCAGGAACGAGGGATGAGGAACCAGGCCAATCCAGCCTTCCATTCAATACTGCTGAAACACTCATTTGAGTTCAGATATCATCACTGCTATTTGTTTACCCAACACCGGCCGAAAGATTTTCTGTGTCACTGAAATTAAAAGGCTGTGTCATCTGCACCAGGAACTACGAACATCATAAATCTAGATTATACAGAAAAACAAAATATACAATGAACATGCACTGAAGTATAATAGGAAGGGAGTATCACTGTTTTTTTTGGGGGGAAGGGAAAAATTTTTTTTTTGAGGTGCCCATCTGCATTAAGTCCTTCAATGTGCTCTCAATTCTATTTAAGCCCAAGGTTCTAACACTGAAGAAACAAATTGCTAAGAAGTCAACAAAACAATCACCTAAATTGTGAGCTCGCGTATCCACGCAGACAGGTTTGTTTTTCAATCACGATGGATTCTATTGTTTGATAATGAGCTAATGATATTTTCTATCCTGTAAGGCTAAACCGGACCATCACAGAAACCTTGACCCAAACAAACAACTAGATCCTTTCAGCTATGACTGTGCTTTTTTTTTAACTAAATATTAATAAAAACAATTCCAGTCTTTGTGAGGAGGAGCTGAGGGTTTCAATCATTTATTATTTATAGATGTAACTGGACTAGTCCTGAAAACATGAGTTCACTTAAAAAGAGAAAGTACTAAACATTTGGGCACTTAAAAATGAGATCTGTGGAATAAAAAAAAAAAACTGTTTTAAAGCCATGACAGTTATTTTGGCTGATTGAGTTATCCATAGCCTATATTGTGCAAGGAAGATCGATTCTTTGAGGTTAAAGGTACAATTGGAGCCAGGTTTGTTCCAACTAAACAGTCAGGAAAGGGGGGCGTGTTATATGATATGCATACTAGAAAGTTTTTCTAATGGTTTAAAGCGATGGGTATGATCAAACCTATCCTATGATCTCACGGCAGAACAATGTGCTCTGTTACACCCAGTTCCAGCAGTTTCCTCTCAGATAGCGGATCTTTTATTTTACTCGAGCCAATGCGTCTGCTTAACAACATAAAAACAATAAATCAATACAAAACACAGGCCGAATTTATGACTGCAAAGCAGAAACGGTCAAGACATTTATTATTCATAAACTAGTCATCTCTAGTGCTCTCTTCATGTACAAAGTTTTTTAACGAAGCAATTTTAAGTTTATTCAAATTCATACAATGGACGCAATCGTACCAGAACAACAGTAAAGTGTTAAAAGTGCCGCTTACCTTCAGGAGTCATTATTGTGAGCTGTTGGTGGAGCTGTCATTCATTCAGATCACCGCAACACAAAGCGCTTAGAGCAGCAGCACCATCGCTCTCTACTGTACAGTCTTTGGTGGGTTGGGTGTGTGTGTGTGTGTGCGCTGGGCGTGTCCTGATAGACACAACACCGGCTGGAATGTGGAAATTCTGCGTCCTGTGTGTGTGTGATGCAGAGGGAAAGTGTGTGAGTGAATACAGCGAGGGAAAGAAACTTACCTGGCAAGGCACTAAGGCAGAGCTCCTTCATTCACTTCATAGGCCTTCTGTGGGGTCTGATCCCCTAATGACTTGAATGTTAGGGAGGGGAGACTCCTTAAAACGGTATATGCATTTACATAGGCCTATATATATATAGATATATAGGATGTTAATTCAACAGCATTTTTAAACAACGTTCCAGTTTCCCCAAAAGTTAGATAAAAGTCCACAAACCACTTTGCGAAAGAACTCGCATAGCAACATTATGTAAAAGGGTATTGGTCGAACGTCATGTGACTACACCGGAACCCTGGGTTACTCGCTTCCGCTTGCCGGCAAGTACGTTAATGTGCTATCGTAGCTTGTTTGTAAGTTTGTTGTTATTCGTATTATTTGCATGTTCTTTTTTATTTTAATATCTGAATGTTTTTGAGAAGAAAATGCCTTTGTCAAAAGCCTTAAAGTATCAAAAAAAGGAAAATCCTAACAGTGATTTTTGCTGTGTGCCTCAATGCGCGGTGTCTGGGCAGTTCAATTCAAGCGTAAGTTTTCACCGCTTCCCAAAGGAAGAAACGTTAAGAAAAATATGGATTCGTAATGTGAGACGTGAAAATTTGGTAATTAAGAGGAACACGGCAGTCTGCAGTAGACATTTCATCTCCACGGATGTCATTCAAGGTGGACGACGACGCTTAAAAGAGGGGGCTGTGCCTGTTTTGTTTGCCTGGAATGACTACTCTCTACCGGCAGCCAGACCAAGCGTCTGGGAGAGAACACAACGGCCAGAGAATGAAGTCACAGAAGAGGTAAACATGGATGTTGAAGTGTTGCTTCAGTGCCACGATTACGATGCCAAGCCAGAACCATCAGCATTGGATATGGCTTGTGAGAAAATAGAGGCGCAACAGCAGGTGATTGAAGAACTGCAAAAGAGGCTGGAAGAGGTTACACTGAAGCAGTCATTTGGTTTGGAGAGGTTTTCATCATCGGACGATGACATCAGATTCTATACCAGGTACATATTTGTGTTTCATGATATTCATATCAATGTGGTAATGACTTTGTTGCAGACTTAAGACCGTTCACATTCATTCATTAAATAACCTTATTATACACATTCATAAGGGGAACCCTATGAGCACAAGGTCATATTTAAGAATATAAATAAAAGTAAGATGAGACTTAAACAAAACACATAGGCCTGGTTTCACAGACAATGTTTAGGCTAAGCCAGGATTAGGCCATTTAGTATATTTTTATAAACATGCCTTAGAAAAAACATTATTAGTGTGCATCTTGAGACAAAACAAAGGCACTGATATGTGTTAAAATCAGTCAGTGCAAGTTTCTTTTAGTAGAAATAATCTGGTATGCTTTGAAGGTAATGTTTCTTTCAACGTTTTAGATTTGCCAGCTACCGCCATCTACAAGCATTTTGGAGAATGATTGAACCTGCAACTAGGAGAATTGTGCGTGTTGGTACACGGACATCCACTTCCAACACAGCTGGAGCACCTGACAAGGCAGCTGATCCACCTCGTCGACCGGTAAGAATGGCTCGTACTGCATCATTTGGTTGCTTTAAGTTGTCCATGTTACAGTGTAATTTATACAGTGAGTAATATTAATCAATAACACAGTGATGGGCAACTTCAGAGTTTAGCTCCAAACCTAATTAAAACACCTGCCTGTAGCTTCCTAGTAACCATTCAAACCTTGATTAGCTTGTTCAGGTGTGTCTGATTAGGGTTAGAGCTAAACTCTGCATGACAGTGGCCCTTCCAGGACCGAAGTTGCCCAGCCCTGCAATATCATGTACTTATTGTAGGGTTAGGATTAGTTATGCATAGTTACATGTAAGGGCATGTAACATGTCTAACAATGACACAAAAATAAAGTGTTACCCATTATTTGGTTTTTAAAAGCAAATTGCTTATTAATCCGCACCAAAGACGACCGTAATATATATTTCAATATACTTAAAAACATATTTATTATAAAAAGGAAATGATCATCAGTATTAATGCCAAGACTTGCTCCCCTGCCTCCTTACCAGAGCCGATGCCTTCCACTGATCGATGAACTGTTCCTCTTCTTGGTTTACCTGTCGCTGGGTCTGAAGGAGAAGGATCTGGGGGATCGGTTCAACATTCATCAGTCCACCGTCAGCAGGATCATAAAGACTTGGGTCAATTTTTTATATACTTTACTGGGTGCTGTCGGAATATGGATGTCTCCTGAGGACATTAGAGCCACAATGCCGAGTGTGTTCGGCAAATACTCTGACACCCAAGTTATCGTTGATTGTACTGAGCTGAAATGTCAGACACCTTCATCTTTACTCTTACAGAGTGAGATGTTTTCTCGGTATAAATCCCACACTACCCTAAAAGGAATGATTGGTGTGTCACCACATGGCGCTGTTACTTTTGTTTCCTCACTGTATTCTGGTGCTGTCAGTGACAAAGAATTGTTCAGGCAATCTGGCATTATCCCTCTTTTGGATAAAGACATGGCTGTAATGGTGGATAAGGGTTTTAGAATTGATGACCTAGTGCCCTGCAAAGTTTACAGACCACCTTTTCTAACTAAAAAGTCGCAACTGTCTCACGAGGAAGTGCTGGTCACTCAGGACATTGCACGGTTAAGGATACATGTAGAGAGAGCAAATAGGCGCATCAAAGAGAATAAACTGTTTGACACTGTTATTCCTCTGGCCATTGCTGGCAGTATCAACCAGCTTTTTGCAGTAGCCTGCCTCCTTGCCAACTACCAGAACAAGCCACTGGTCAAGGCATGGGCCAAATAACCTGTAGCCATACAAGTTATGTTTCAGCTTGAGTGGTTTTCATTAACTGTCCTCTACTCTTGTATATATGTATCTTATATTTAGAGTGAATGAAAATAGAAAACTTACAGTGAGAAAATATTTTTTATTTGAAATGTTTATTGTCATTAAAATAAATCTGTACAAATCATTTTCTCTTTGTTCATTGTATTATATACATCACAATTCTTGTTACTTTTGAAAAAAAATTAGTTTTTAAACATTTTTATTAATGAAACATTTAATTTTAATACATAAGAGCTCACAAAAAGTCTTTAAAAAAATATGAAATATAAAAATGGTCAAGAAACCAACTTAAGGGGTTAGTTTACCCCAAAATGTCCACCCCCCAAATAATTTACTCACCTTGAAGTTGTTCCAAACCTGCATGAGTTTCTTTCTTCTGTTGGACACAAAATAAAATATTTTGAATACTGTTAACCAGGCAGTTGACTAGCCTTTGACTTCCATGTAAGGGAAAAAATACTATGGAAGTGAATGTCTACAGTCAACTATCTGGTTTCCAGCACTCTTCAAAATATTTTGTGCTCAATTGTATTATCCTGCATCAATCGTTACACCCTTTTGGAGAAGGACAAGTACTTTGGCATATACACATTAAAATAAAACTGGTCCACCCTCTCTCTGATGGCTACTGTTACCTTCGGGTCAGCATATATTCGCTGCACCATCATATCTTCCTGGGCACAGACAACAAAATCGCACCACTGCAGGCCAGTGATCAACAGCTGACCCTGGATCTGCCAGAAATAGGAGTGGCTTTCACGGAGTGCTGAAGTGCCATGCTGCATTTGAATATACTTACAGTCCACGTAGCTCTTCACGTTAGGGCACTTGATCTCGACCAGTCCAAAAGGGGGCTGTGTGGATGGATCGTAAATCAAGCCATCTGGTGAGGCACCAAGCCAAGGAGCATCAGGGTGAATGATGAGGCCGCAGGGTCTGTAGTTAACATTTTTCATTTTGGAGTACTCAACAGCAGCTTCAGACTCCATCTCTGCACCTCTTTTCATGTCTGCAGTCTGCTTTGTTCCTTTGAGGATTCTTTCCGCAAGAGACTCTGCAGAACTCACTCCCCTGACAAAACACACCTCTCTGAAACGTGAAGAGGTAATTCTAGGCCTACGTAGCTGATGCCACTCCTGTTCTGCTGCTTGCTCTCTTGTGGCAGCCTCAATCTTATAGGCCATGTCCAGTGTGATCATCAAGCTCTTAAGGTGGAAATGCTCCTCCTCAGTGCACACATGCACACATTTTGTAGGTTCAAGCCTGTACTCACCAAGAGGCAGTGGTGGGTAAGATGGACAATCTTGGTGCATGTTGACTGACTTTGTTGGCATTATAGGCTGCTGGTAAGAGAGTACACTCCCCTTCTGCGCCAAGCCAAATGCTGTCTCTACAAGGGTCTTCTCTTCACATATGCCCATAGTTGCCACTAAAGGTTTCTCTGTGATTGCAAAGTCTTTGAATATGTCTTCAATCTGCACCAAAGACATGTCGAGGGGGTCCCCAACCAAGCCCTTGTAGAGTGTACTTCTGTTAAAGACAGTAATACTGAAAATGTTAAAGGCAGCAATGGTCACGCACTGACAAGTAAATATGTTTAAGAAACAGTTTTACCATATTTCGAGAAGTGTACAGCAGGGGTATTCAAAAATACCTATGAGTGCAGCATCTCCTATCCACCTTTTTCTTTAACACGCAAGTAAACCTATGGGTGAGACTTTTACTATACTGCCTATGACCCTGTAGATTGTATAACCATCCATGAACCATGAAGTATTTACAGTGATGGGTTCGGGTCCAACTTTCGAATAATGGTCGGGTCTGCGTAGTACATTTAAGGCATTTCTCGGGTCTGCACGGGTTCGGGTCCCACTTTTAAATAAAATACGGGTCCGGGTCGGTTCCTTGCAGCACATTTACGGGTCTCTTTGTGTTCGGGTCAGAATTTTTGGATTCGTGAAGACCTCTACTCCACAAACTATAGGAACAAAACAGGTAAATCTAGGATTTCTATTGCCATTTTTGTGATCTCTCACAATTTTTAGTGTGGGGCAGCCTTAATTGACTCACCTGATTCCTCCTTCCAGTCGGGTGAGTCTTGGTCTGGTGATGACCTTCTTGTTTATTGGCCCAGGTTTCACTCCCTGATAGGAAAAAACACAATAATATATAAAATATAAGAGACAAGAAAATGAAAAAGAAACAACACAAAAAAACTAACTAGTCAGGCAAAGTAACTATCTATGACTGCCTATGTCAAAATGAGGGCAAACAAATTGCATTTAATAATACATTTACATCCTTATAAGGTTCCTGATCATTACAAGCAGAAATGTGGCATCGACAAAACATGCTTCAAATATTGTCTATATGATAATATAACTAATGACAGGAGTCGCGTCTCAACACTCACAGCTGTTCTGGGCTTGTGCCACTGTTGCTCTGTCTCAGTGCAGGAGTGGACAGGGGGCACAACCTGCATATTAAGCTCAGAATAATGTGCTGTTTGCAACAGCAATGCAACAATGTGGTTGCACACAGCAGTCCCAGCTACACATGAGCACCGGTGTGAAACCAGGATGACAGGGTATGAATCCCGAAGAACAATCTGTACAAAAATATACGGTGAGAATTTTTTACTACAAATAATGACATTGACTTGAGTATCAGTTTAGTTAGGTTGCTGGGGCAAGTTTGACAATGCCATTAATAACAAAAATACAATAACAGAATTTGTTAATTTTGGAATACCCGATTATGAATAACATGGAATAAAAAACAAACTCAGGACTTACAGTGTCAACTATCCTCATCCTGTAACAAGTAGAGAAACAACAACAATGAACTTGGAACAACCATTATGAAAATTAACCATAGTTTTACAATTAATAAAACAAAAAATGGTTATTGTAGTTAAACCATTGTAACAACAAATTAACCATAATTTTGTTACACTAACCATAGTTTAACCATGGTATTTATAATAAAGTAGTAGTTATACAAATGGTATTCAATTCGCCAAAAAACTATGGTTACTACACTTATACTATAATAAATCCATGGTTAATTTTCGTAAGGTAACTCTGCCTCTCAGGACAATAAAGAGACTTGGTGATGATCACAGATTCGTCTACTCTTACTCCAGCTCCGAACGGCTTAATAAAAACTGTCCCTGAACTGGAACAGACAGAACTGGAACAGAACACCCACACCATCCCTAACATTACTCTCAGACTGTGTGGCTTCTCGCTTTTCCTCATAGACCTGTGACATGCTGCCTTAATGCTGACATCACCAGTCAGCTTGTCTTTATTAGATACTGGTGAAAAAAAATCACAACGCGTTAATGTGAATATGTAGATCCATCCATACATACATAAAAAAAGACTAGGCAGATTGTTGGCATTAGCTAGCTAGCGACATTGTACAGCATTTCCGCTCCGCTAGCTTACATACCCTCATAGTCCATAATGTACGAGGAAGCATATAACTTGAATCCCTTATCCATTTTGGTGGCTGGAGTTTTAGATGTTAGCGAGCATATCCGATGGACATCGGTTATTCGCATCTTTGGTAGCTCCTGAAGGCTTCGTGTATAAAACACCGCCATGTCAGCGTAGAGCGTACACAACCGGAAGCGATCTACTATGGTTTGCGGAACGCGGAAGTAAGATAGCGCATATACCCTATTGCGGGTAGTAGGATAACTTGATTTTACAATCGCAAATA
Organism: Sinocyclocheilus anophthalmus; assembly: GCA_018155175.1. Taxonomy (NCBI): domain Eukaryota; kingdom Metazoa; phylum Chordata; class Actinopteri; order Cypriniformes; family Cyprinidae; genus Sinocyclocheilus; species Sinocyclocheilus anophthalmus. Next base: position 27,744 of record JADLZN010004094.1, read on the forward strand.
GACTGCATTTTTGTATATTATTTACCTTTTTAAGAGAGCTGTCGTTTAGCTACTTGTTCACGACACTGAAATTTGTGTTTTTACTTGTATAGTGCTTTTCATAATCTTTGTTGTTTCATAGCAACAGAAAATCGCTTAGCCTAATAGTTTTAAAGCCCCCAGTGAGCAAGTTAAAGGTATTAATCATTTTTAAAAATCGCACCAAGAGCTGAAAAACAGCTTAACTTAACTTAAGAATAATACAATAACAAGAGCTGGTTTTTAACCAAAAGGAAACCTAAACTACCGTTGGATTAGAAAAAAAGGGATAAACTTTTAAGGCGTTATATTAGAGTTAACCACAAGATGGCAGCCTTCTTCTAGTAGTAGTTTCTTCTTTTAACCTGCAGACGATCATTTCAAGGTCAAAACACCTGGAAAAACCTGGACAGACAGATAAAAACAGTGGGATGCTCTTTTTTCTTAGATTTTCACTAATTTAATTAAGAAAGATGGCAAAATGGTACATCATATGATGTGATACTAACATCACATATTATGAGACAGAATATGCTGCTTAAAAATACAAAACAAAGAAATGTCATGTTACCAATTCAATGTAAACAGCATCTCTCCTCAATATTCTCCATGCACACTCAAAGAGAAAATTACAGTGTCTATTTAACATCAAAACATAAGGCTGTAACATCACCATCATCATCATCAGTGCCCGATCTGAGGAGTTTCTCTGATTTTTGATGCACTGCTCGAGGAATCTCTCAGAGGACCTTGCCTCACACAGCTCTCTTTAAAGAGTCTTCATTCAGAGCTGCACTTCCTCAAAGGCCCATGCTTTCACGTCGTTCCTGCGCTGCTGCTCTCAGGTGCAGTGGACCAAAGGTGTGTCTCAAGTCTACAGAGAGCAGATCTGATTGAGGCAGCGCTCATAGATCCCAACTGGAACGGGACAGGGAGGGGGGCAATTCCCACTCCCCCCCGACTGTATGTCCTGGGATAGGCTGTAGCCTGCCAACAAAGAGAGAGATTGCCGAATTGAACCAGAGATAGAGGCAAAGAGCTGACTGACATAAGCTGACACTTACCAGAGGAGTTCATACACGTAAAAGGAAATCCATTTTGGTCAAAATTATGCAGATCATCTCTTCCATTGCTGGGAATCTGCTCAACTCGATTAAAAGTGGCCTGAAAAACTAGACACAGACACAGAAAATACAGAATTAGCTAAACACATTTTATTGCTCTTTGATGCTTCATATTAGTTTATTAGTTAATATTCCCACAATAAAAAAAGAACAAACATCTTTTTAAAATTAAACCACCTCAATATTTAATTAAAGGATTTATGGAGCATCCCAAAAAAATTCACATTTTGTTTACAAACGCGTCTAATCATCTTTTTTTCCTGCTTAGACCCAGTTAACATGCACATGGATCAGATTAAATGATCTAATTTAGTGGTTTTCGAGCTGTCGTCGAACACTGATTTAACAGAGCCAGATTTAAATCATTACCACTTGTTATTATAAACTAACCACGTAGACAATGGGAAACAAGCAAATGCAACTATAAATCTTTAACAGCAACAATGAGCCTCTTCATGAAATGCTCTGTTCCCGTAAATGAAGGCCTTCCTGAAACAGGCTGTAAAATCAGTTGAAGGAGGTATTTGTCCCAGACTTACTTTGCTGACTAACGCTGCTGCGTGTTTGTAAAGTTAATGCATATTCCAGCATTAGTGCCAACAATTTGTCAGTGTGTGGAAATATTGAGAGTATAAAGGAGCAGAGTGAAGAATGCCTTGCGCCATCTTTGTAACATTTATGAAGGTAATACAGAATAGCTTTCTTACCGTGGTGATTTATTGGTACTTCATGAAACATCTGGTTGAGTTTTTGATGTGGGTTTGGGAAGGAGCTGTGTTTTTCAGAGACAGACTGGACCTCATTGGTACCACTGACCAGGTTGATTCCACAAACCAGTGGAGAAAGTCTGAAATAACCCAGCAGTTGCTTTTAAATTCATGCATTCATGTCAAGTCAAGTCACCTTTATTTACATATAGCACTTTTAACAATACAGATTATGTCAAAGCAACTGAACAGCATTAATAGGAAAATAGTTGTCAATATGCAAAATGACAATAGTAAACACTCATTTTTCAGTTAAAGACGTTCATCATTGAATTCAGTGATGTCAACATCCAGCTCAGTTTAAATAATATCGTTGCAATCATGTCAACGATATCGCTGGAACTGAAGTGTCCCCAACTAAGCAAGCCAGAGGCGGCAAGGAACCAAAACTCCATCAGCGACAGAATGGAGGAAAAACCTTGGGAGAAACCAGGCTCAGTCGGGCCAGTTCTCCCTGACCAGACGGAACCAGCAGTACGGAAAAATTCAATATAAGACGTAATAAAACAGACGATGAATAATATTAACAGAAATTATTATATGATGCAATCAAACTTAAAAATGTGGTAGTTCTGTATGTTGTTACAGGGCTGGCATCATCTGAGGTCCTCTGAGGAATTGGCATCATCTCTTCTCATGTGTTCTTGATCCAGACTGAAGCTTGTGTCATTCATTGTCCATAAATCCTACCACTAAACTTCCATAAATTATTATTTTAATGGCCTTTAATGACTACAAACAATTTATTAAAATATAATAGCTATATTTATGTTAGAGACTATCTATTATCTATCTATCTTATCTACTTCAAATGCTTTTTTTTTAAACAATGTATTTATTTTTATTATTTAAAGAATTAAATCACACCCATGTTTATAGATCAAATATATTATATCAAGACTTAAAATTTATTTTATTACATTTTTACAACCATTTATTTTTATTTATTTAGAGAATTGAATCACATCAATATTTATAGATCAAATATATCAAGAATATATATTTTATAATAATTCAGTTTTTTTACTACATTCTATTCTATTCTATTCTATTATAATTTAAGTGCAGTCAAATTCAGGCAAGTTCAAGAACTGCCAAATGATTAAGTAAAAACCTCAGAAAAGATTGCCTCACGCAACACAATAACAAACGGTTCACATACAAACTGTACGTGTACATGTTTTTGGTCATGACTAATATATTACTCCAAATATGTAGAGATCAGTAACCAATGAAAGAATGGTACTATTGGTAAGTCATTCCTCTAGAGAGCCCAGCATAGGCTGTAACTCAGAGGGACTCACAGCTAGCCAGCAATGAAGCATCATGATGCACTTTATGTGGAGCACAGTGTTCATTTAAATGATATGGTCCCTTACAGAGAGGCCCGAGTGTGTTCTTTAGGTGAGTTTTTTTTTTGGGTGTGGCAGGACCCTGGTTTGGTTATGTGTGATCAGCATTGCAGATGCTTTTGTCAATATAATTCACTGCTTAAACAGAGCTACATCCCAGTGAAAACTAACCAGTCATGATTAGACATTCAGAGAAAAATAGTTGTCTTTAAAATTAGGATAAGTCTTCAACAAAATTGTATCACCTCCTCTAATTTAAACATTGTGCTATGGTGTAGATACCCTACAGTGTGAACAAGAGATATAAGTAAATTGAGAAAAGCATTAATTCATTTATTAAACATCTCAGAGGAAAGGAAGGAAACCTAAGAAAACTTAGAAATATGAAAATATGGAACAGCTACAACATTTTATTACACATTCAATATACAATATATGCACAACATTGGTAATAAAAATGACATGATACTGCTGATGAGTTGTGGTACTCCAAAACTATAATTTTACATCTGCACTTTGTTTAACATTTATAGAACCATAATATAATTTTTTGGTCCAGTGTTTTTATATAAAATTGACATATTTCAGGACATATATTTCCATTTGTTAAAGGTATTTTTTTTAGGTATTTTATGGGTTTGTCCAAATGTGTAATAATTAAGGTATTATTATTATTAAATTTTTGTTTCATTATATTTCATTACATTATAATGCTATTTTGTTTACGTTAATGTTTATATTTTGTAATATTTTTTTGTTTCATTACATTTCATTATGTTATTTTGTTTATGTTAATGGTAATACTGTTATTTTGTAATCTTGTAATTTTTGTTTTAGTTGATTTTATTACATTTAATTTTTTTATTTTTTATGTTTTATCTATCTAATTTATTTTACTGCTCTTATTCATTTAATGATTTTGACATTCCCGTAACTCCAACTGACCCATATTATCAATGACATTAGCAACAAAGTTTTTTTCTTTTTACTTTTTAAGGGGGTGGGTGGGGTTTGGTTGGTTGGGTGTTGGCAGTTTTTTATTTTTCAATTGACAGTTTTTTTCTTAGTCTTTTAATTGGCTACAAATTAAATGCATGATGAAGACAATTGTATTCTGTAATATTTTGCCCATATTTGACCAATTGGTCAATTTATGATTTGTTATAACTACGCTTTTTTTATTTTATTTATTTTTAAATTTTTATCACAAGGCCGGAAATATATTTAGTTTCTATAGGCTACTGGAATAAATGCTATGTCAGTTAGCACTGCATCATTCAAATTTACATTTAGTCATCTAGCAGACACTTTAATCCAAAGCAATTTATAAATGAGGACAATAAAAGCAGTCAAAACAAAAGAGCAACAATATATAAGTGCAAATGACAAGTCTCGGTTAGCCTAACGCAGTACAGTACATAGTAAATTGTAGAAGTAATACAGGTGCATCTCAATAAATTAGAATGTGTGTGGAAAAGTTATTTATTTCAGTAATTCAACTCAATTGGTGAAAACTCGTGGATTAAATAAATTCAGTGCACACAGACTGAAGTAGTTTAAGTCTTTGGTTATTTTATTTTAATTGTGATGATTTTGGCTAACATTTAAAAAAAACACCAATTCACTATCTCAACAAAATAGAACATGATGACATCCCAATCAGCTAATCAACTCAAAACACATACAAAGGTTTCCTGAGCCTTCAAAATTGTCTCACAGTTTGGTTCACTAGGCTACACAATCATGGGGAAGAGTGCTGATCTGACAGTTGTCCAGAAGACAATCATTGACACCCTTCACAAGGAGGGAAGCCACAAACATTCATTGCCAAAAAGCTGGCTGTTCACAGAGTGCTGTATCCAATCATGTTAACAGAAAGTTAAGTGGAAGAAAAAAGTGTGGAAGAAAAACATGCACAACCAACCGAGAGAACCGCAGCCTTGAGGATTGTCAAGCAAAATCGATTCAAAATTTGAGTGAACTTCACAAGGAATGACTGAGGCTGGGGTCAAGGCATCAAAAAGCCACCACACACAGACGTGTCAAGAAATATGGCTACAGTTGTCGTATTCCTCTTGATAAGCAACTCCTGAACCACAGACAACGTCAGAGCCGTCTTACCTGAGCTAAGGAGAAGAACTGGACTGTTGCCCAGTGGTCCAAGGTCCCTCTTTTCAGATGAGAGAGTTTTGTATTTCATGTGGAAACCAAGGTCCTAGAGTCTGGAAAAAGGGTGGAAAAGCTCATAGCCCAAGATGCTTGACGTCCAGTGTTAAGTTTCCACAGTCTGTGATTGATTTGGGATGCAATGTCATTGCTGCTGGTGTTGGTCCATTGTTTTTTTGAAAACCAACGTCACTGCACCCTTTTTAACAAGAAATTTTGGAGCACTTCATTCTTCCTTCTGCCGACCAGCTTTTTGAAGATAATGATTTCATTTTCCAGCAGGATTTGACACCTGCACACACTGCCAAAAGCACCAAAAGTTGGTAAAATGACATGGTGTTGGTGTGCTTGATTGGCCAGCAAACTGGTCTGACCTGAACCCCATAGAGAATCTAGGGGTATTGTCAAGAGGAAAATGAGAAAACAAGAGACCAAAAAATGCAGATGAGCTGAAGGGCCACTGTCAAAGAAACCTGGGCTTCATACCACCTCAGCAGTGCCACAAAATGATCACCTCCATGCCACGCTGAATTGAGGCAGTAGTTAAAGCAAAAGGAGCCCTACCAAGTATTGAGTACATGTACGTAAATGAACATACTTTACCAGAAGGCCAACAATTTACTAAAAGTTTTTTTCTTGGTCTCTAAGTATTCTAATTTGTGAGATAGTGAATTGGTGGGTTTTTGTGAAATGTGAGCCAAAATCTCACAATTAAAAGAACCAAAGACTTAAATACTTCAGTCTGTGTGCATTGAAATTATTTAATACACGAGTTTCACAATTTAGTTGAATTACTGAAATAAATGAAATTTTCCATGACATTCTAATTTATTGAGAGGCACCGGTGTATGTATGTATGATATATAGATATATATATATATATATATATATATATAGACTATATATATACTATCACACACACCTAAACCATTACATACTACACACATACATAATGTTTTAAATACACACACCACAGCACACAAACAAGTGTAGAATAGAAGAAGAGAAAAATAGAAAGTACTGGTGTTTTTATAAAAAAAAAGATAAATTTAGATAAAGTAGAATTAAAATAGAATACAAAGTGCTAGAGTTAGAGGGTCAAATAAAGATGTAACAGATGTGTTTTTTAGTAATTTCTTGAAGATGGTTAAGGACTCAGCTGCTCGGATTGATTTGGGCAGGTCATTCCACCAGGAGGAACAGTTAATGAAAAAGTCAGTGAAAGTGATTCTGTGCCTCTTTGAGATGGCACAATAATGTGCCGTTCACTTGCAGAACGCAAGCTTCTAGGGGCACATAACTCTGAAGTAATGAATTTAGGTAAATGGGTGCAGAGCCAGTGGTGGTTTTGTAGGCAAACATTAATGCCTTGAATTTTATGCGAGCAGCTACTGGTAGCCAGTGCAAAAAACAAAAAAAATTTTTTTTGATAAACAGAGGTGTGACGTGCATTATTTTCAGCTCATTAAAGATTAATCTCGCAGCGGCATTTTGGATTAATTGTAGTAGGTTTGATAGAAGTGGCTGGAAGACCTGCCAAGAGAGCATTGCAATAGTCCAGACTGGATAGAACAAGAGCTTAAACAAGGAGTTGTGTTGCATGTTCTGAAAGAAAGGGCCTGATCTTCCTAATGTTGTATAAAGCAAATCTGCAGGACCGGGCAGTTTTAGCAATGTGGTCTGAGAAAGTCAGCTGATCATCAATCATAACTCGAAGGTTTCTAGCTGTTTCTGAAGGAGTTATGGTTGATGAGCCTAACTGGATGGTGAAATTTTGATAAAGTGATGGGTTTGTTGAAACCACAAGCAGTTCTGTCTTAGCCAGGTTGAGTTGAAGGTGATGATCCATCCATCCAACAAGAAATGTCTGTTATACATGCTGAGATGCGAGCAGCTATCGTCGGATCATCAGGATGGAATGAGAGGTAGAGTTGAGTGTCATCAGCATAGCAGTGATATGAAAAGCCATGTTTCTGAATGACAGAACCTAGTGATGCCATGTAGACAGAGAAGAGAAGTGGTCCAAGAACTGAGCCCTGAGGCACCCCAGTAGCTAGATGTTGCAACTTGGACACCTCACCTCTCCAAGATACCTTGAAGGACCTATCTGAGAGGTAAGAATCAAACCACTGGCGTGCGGTTCCTGAGATGCCATTTTCAAATAGGGTTGTAGGGTTCACCGTATCAAAAGCAGTGGACAGATCCAGCAAGATAAGTATAGAAGATCTGTAAGCCGCTCTTGCCAGTCTTAGGGCTTCAACAACTGAGAGCAAGGCAGTCTCAGTCGAATGTCCACTTCTGAAGCCAGATTGGTTGCTGTCCAGGAGGTTGTTCTGTGTGATAAAGGCTGAGACTTGATTGAACACAACTCGTTCAAGTGTTTTTGCAATGAAAGGTAGAAGGGAAACCGGTCTGTAGTTCTCCAAAAGAGTTGGGTTAAGAGTGGGTGAAAGGATGTGTTAACGATGTGAGTGAGTGCAGGTACAACGGCAGGAGAAATGGCTTGAAAGAGATGAGATGGAATAGGATCAAGCGGACAAGTAGTAGGCTGATCGGAAAGGATGAGTTTAGAGACTTCTGCCACAGAGAGTGGAGTGAAGGATGAAAACGAGTGTATGTTTGCAGGTAAGATGTGTTTGACAGTTTGTGGTGTGACAAATTGTGACAAATTTTGACAAATTGGGCACCGAGTTTCAACAAATTGTTAATTTTGTTGTGATAGTATGTCCTATACTTTGTTTATTACCTGAAAATGACTTGAAAAACAGATAAACCATAAACAGAGTATGAATGAAACATACACTGCATGAAAGTGTTTAGTGCTCCGTAATGTTTACATCTCCTCATTTCAGATACGAATAAAACACCAGGTCATGCATAGACTTTTTTTTTGTTAAATTTACATGAATTAATTTTTTCGCCAGAGCACCATCCAAGTTTTCTCCTCCCATTTCGCTCGATTCCCACATCTGCTACCTGCGCAGATATCAACAGCGCAACTGGGTTTCAGGTTGAGGTCCCAAATGGGTTGAAATTTGTATGATGTATCGATTGTGAGAGTAGGATGCGTTTCATACAAGATCTGGCAACTGGACAACCTTGGGATAATATATTCATGTGATCATTCATATAACAAGGTTTGGGCCACGCAAATTACGGGAGTTTCGCGGGAGAAATAACAAAGCGGGAAGGGTGCGGGAGATTGGCGTGAAATACAGGAGACTCCCGGGAAAAATGGGAGTGTTGACAGGTACGGCTGTGTCCTATCACAGGGCTTCACAGCATAAGTGAGGCAGATAAATGCTGTATGTAGTGTGTGTGTGTGTGGGGTGGGTGTGAGATGCTGCGCTGCCATGTGTGTGGAGCAGAGGGCTGTATCCCCAATGAGCGGTGTAGACAAAATCAGAAAACAGCGCACTTTCATCTTTTTACAGCAAGACTCTCTATACACACTAATCGCAGCCAGCTGCCCGTACGCACCCTTAGGCTGGAATGAGAGGAATCTTTCATGCAGCGTTTAAAAATCCCAATTTACCCATCACACTGATCTTCCTCTTGGTTGACAGCGTGTTATTTTCGGCTAGCACACTGCAGTGAAAGACCTGCTTAAAGACGTTTTGGTAAGGTATCCTGTCATGTTTGAGGAGCTCATTAAATATGTGAATGAAATGACTCAAATTTACAGGGCAGGAACTTTCATCTTGGAAAAGATTTTAAGGATCCAACAGTCCTCCTTTTAAACTCACAGGTGAACGAAAAGTTATTACTACTACCAAACACTGTTTCGACTACTAAAGGAGCTCTAAAATCACTCTAATGCATCAAGTCAGCATACGCATACGAATACAGTCCTCCTTTTAAACTCACAGGTGAACGAAAAGTTATTACTACTACCAAACACTGTTTCGACTACTAAAGGAGCTCTAAAATCACTCTAATGCATCAAGTCAGCATACTTCTTTAAAAACAGCAGGTACACAAATGTTTAAGTGAACTGGTCAGGAAAAATATATTGCCAACTTACCAATGATCATTTTTAGATTTAGATTAAATACTTGTCCATGAGCATTTTTAGATTTATGAACATCAGTATTTTAGGTTACATTTAAGATTTAATGGTCCATAAGCATTTTTACATTTATAAACATCAAGATTTAATATTAAAAAGGTTAAATATAGGGTTACTTCTTGAAAGAAGTTTTTTATTACTTCATAAAGAAGCTTTATATATGATTAAAAATACAGTAAAAACAGCAAAATTATGAAATACTATACTGTTTTCTATTGTAAATATAGAGTATTATTTAACAGTAAATCATTCATGTGATGGCAAAGCTGAATTTTTAATATGCTGATTTGGTGCTCATTAACATTTTTTATTATCAATGTTGAAAACAGTTAAAAAAAAATTTTAAAAATGAAAAATATTTCTTTAAAATAATTTTGCTGAACCCAAGCTTATGCATGGTAGTGTATAACTTTGTTAGTTTTCAATAGTTCATTTTAAGTGGTGATATGATATATGAATTTTTAAAAGTACAAAAAGTCCTATTTAGTATGATAAAACTGCATGCATATAAATTATAAAATCACCACAAGGCATGTCTCATACCTTATAATGTAAGCATATATCAAACAGAATGATTCTTTTGTCAAGAAAATCGAATGGCTAATAACTGATAAAAGACCGAATGATAACATCTGATAACTGCTTTAAAAGAATGTCCATTAGCATTCATGCACATTTACACAAAAATGAACCCCAAATCACTCAAT
>JADLZN010004095.1:0-84436 GCA_018155175.1 Sinocyclocheilus anophthalmus
GGGTTTGTATTTTGTCAAAGGTAAATCAATACCAATTACATTTTCAACAATATTTCAAGTGCAATTTATTACATTTGTTGTATTTTGAATCTGATGTTTCTTTATAAAAGGCATAAAGTTGATCATACTGATTTAAAAGTTTTGGATTAGTTTAAATATACATTGAACCAAAAACTATCATAACATTTTAATTGATAATTCAGTATACTTTATCTTTGACAAAACATCCCATGTTTCGATAGTGACTGCACATTTTCGGTAGTGACAGTAATGCTTTGGTAGTGACCACATCACATTACAGAATTTGAACTTGCATACTAAAACTACTAAAACCCTCCCGCCATTACTATTCAATTCACTAAGTATCTATAAAGAGATTAGATGTATTATATATATATATATATATATAATATATATATTATATTAATATCATGCATTATATATACACACACACATTTTTTGGGTATTTTGAGTATGTATACTCAATTAGATATAGAGTATGGATAATATTGTGTTAACAAACAGCACCTAAAAATAATGTACAGTGATATAAAATGTTTCCTACCTTGAGGAAATCTCCCTCGTGAAGCTGGAAGGTGGTGGCTGTGATTTGAATCCCCTTGCCTCTGTCAGTCTCAACGCGGTAGATGCACTCATGGTTGTTGTCATAATTTGCTGGGTAATTGGGGGACAGCAGGACACCCTGACTGCCCACAGAAGTGGCTCCACACTCAGCTAGGCAAACCGAGGAGGTATGGATGGGAAAGATTAGGTAGAAAAAAAATTGGTGAGAAGCCAAATGTTCACATAGCTACTGAGGGCAGAAAGCGCAAACTTATCAAAGCTGCACATGGCTGTGAAAAACTAGGGGTTGGTAACAAATAAGTTGGGTTCCCTTGAAGCCTGTAGTGCCCTGACAGCTGCTACTCCATTTCCTACTGACAGGCCAATTTTAGGCCAAGGTTTTGTACCGTCTGGAATTTGAGTCTTTTTGATTAATCACTGCGAGAACAACTTCAGAGGAATACTAATTAATATAGGCCTTTATGCATTACCAAGTTGCTGGTCACGAAAGCTCACTGCTGTGTTAGGATCAGATGTCCTTCTGTTTAATATTCTGCACCAGCGACTCTCTAAGTATATAAGCAGCAGGAGCGTTCCCGCCGAGGAGGCAAGGGAGGCAGTGTCTCCTCAAAAAATTGGATGACAAAATAATCGATATTACAAACATAAATCACAAATATGGCTAAATATGGCATTAAAAGTATAAAAGACACACATTTTTATAAAGTAACACCGTCCAACAGCGACACCCGCAGGTAAATTTACAGCCAGAGGCTTGCCTCCCTTCAGTCCAAAGACTTTCTACAGCGACCCTAAAGCGTGCCGTGGCTTTTCTGGAGGCTCATTGAGATGAATGAGGGAAAGTCACGTGAGAGGAAGCAATGTCTCCATCGCGATATGATTGGATATGATCGGTTATGACTGAATGTGATTGGTTCATGCAATATATCCAGCCTCTTGTCAGTGTTGCCAGACGTACGATAATTATCGTATTTGTACGATAATTTTGACCTCTGTACGATCAATAATGAAAAAAATCCCATAATGTACGATCATTTCATGACAATTCAAATGATGGTAGTTGTAGTCATAGGGCTCCTATATTCATACACAAAATCGGCTCATTACAGACACTCTAAATGAGCTCACCCACACCTCAGAGTGTGTTAAGAATGCAGGAGGGTGCCCTGCTTTAAAGCCAACGAGCACTATGTTGCGGTCCATGATGGCAAGAACCCCCTCAACATCTGGCAACACACAGGCTTCCGATGACAGCGACTCACAGGTGGAGTAACAGCTAAAGTCTGTCTACACTGGACGCGACCAAGTGAGGTTAAAAATCATTTTAATACGTCATAAATAGAACGAGGCACAGTTTTTGGGGAGTGTCATGTCGCATCCATTGCAAACAGGCACTGATATAATGGTATTTTGTCGCAATGCTTGTGTCACTGTAACACGTTACGCTAGTTATCTAGTGGTACTTTGCAGGTCGTTGTCAAAAAAGTTGTGGTGTAGAACTAATACTGCTTCTGTTACGTTTGGACTCGTGTACGATAATTCTTCAAATACGCAGTTGGAGTCTGGTACGAGATTGGACATTTCCATTTGGCACACTAAATGCCTATTGTTTTCGTGCGAGCGCACGGCCCGGATATGAAAATGATGGCGCACACGCCCCCACCGTAACTTACTAAGGTAAGTAAACAAACTCCGCTGAGAGACCACTACTCGTCTAAGTCAAAATAAAAAGTTGAATCATGGTCTGAAACCGTGATGACTGCGTCAGTTGTTAGTGAGCATCAGCATGATTAAATAAAAAAGATAATATCTTGTGTCTTTGCGTTACCGATTTTTATGGCGATGACCGAATAATTGACTATCTAAAAAGAACAGCATTGACATACAGTTCACAAAATAAAAACTAGTGGTAACATTTTACAATCAGGTGTCGCTAATGGTAAACTACCATGAACAAACAATTAACTTATTACAGTATTAATTAATCTTTGTTTACATTAGTTAATACAAATACTGTTGTTCATTGTTAGGTTGCGGTGCATAAACTAATGTTAACAAACACAACTTTTCATTTTAATAGTGCATTAGTAAATGTTGAAATTAATATTAAATAAGATTAATAAATGCTGTAGAAGTAGGCTATTGTTTAATCTTAGTTCATGTTACCTAAATTAGTTGACTAATGTTAACTAGTGAAACATATGTTCAATTGTTATGCCTTTGTTATTAATTTGGAATAAATATTAAAAATGCATAAAACACTAGAAGAGGATAATAGTATTAAAATTTAGGAAATAAAATTAATATGAATAAATACAAAATATTATTATATTTTGTTCTTTGGTTTATGTAATATATTTAACCAGGACTGTCCTCCTCATTTTAAAACACCACCGCACGCCACTGATAAGCAGATGTTGCTTCAAGACCTTGAGCTCAGCAACTTAAGGTAAAACTCTCCAACAATGGCCTCCTGGTATCCAGACTTTTTAAAAGGTATCAGTTCCTCAGAGACTCAGAGAGAAATTAAGTTGTTTTAGGTATGTTTTTAATTTTTTTTAGTGCCAGAGGACACTAGTCAGCAATTAGTTTGGTCTGACACAAACCAAAAATATAAAGGGACCACCATTTTAAAAGTGATCAGGGATATAAAAATGAATTTTACACATTTAATTTAGCATTTTAATAATATTTAATCTATCTGTACATGCATACATACTGTATGTAGTGTGCATACATATATGCAATGATTGCAATGCTAATGCAATAAATCAATCAGTGATACTATTTTTTTTTAAATGGTTTAGAAAAATAAAAAAATAAGTATTACATATCTCAGGTGTCTAGCTCTCACCCTCAACCATTTTAGTTATCTAGCACCCTTATTGATTGGGAAACTCTGGTCTGGAGGCTTTCAAAAACTAGAGATAATTTCATTCAATGAGAATCTCCCCATCAACCCTTTATCAATTTTATGTAGCTAATATAATCCAAACCTCTTGAGGCTAATGTTTGTTGTGCTCACCAGACCAATTAAAGACACACTCACACGCTCTTATTACACCGCAGCGATTAACCACTACTAAAACCCCGTCCAACAGGAGGACTGCACAATTACAACCAATTATTTTGTCAGCGCTTTTAATGCTGTCTACAAATATCCATGACCTTAACCACTTAACCACCACAAAAGAAAAAAATAGCAATCTGCAATCTGATCAATTTTAGTTAATCTATCATGGCAAGGTACATCTCTGAAAGTTTTTTACCCTACAATGTGAACATGTACTGTGTCAAGTTCCATTATAAATAAAACATTAATAAGATGGGAGAATAGTCTGAGCATTTAATAATACATTTGAGGCATTGTAAAATGGACTCAATTCAGGGTGAAAAGAATAGACTAATAATATGCATTGGCTAAAATTTCACTCTGGTTCTCCCTTCCTTATATGGGACATTTTATGGGGAAATTAGCCTGAGCTTTATTAAAATGCCAACAGACTCTTAGAAATCACTGATTTACTCAATAGTAGTAGTAATGGTAGAAATCGTATCTAGGTACGTAGTTAAACCCATGGTTCCACCGTACGGGGAACGAGACGACGGCGTCGAAACACTTTGGGAACGCCCTTGCGTGACCGCGTTCTGAAGCACGTGTCAAATCCGTCCAATGGACCAGCGAGACGTCACGAGCAGGGTGACGTAAGCACCAGAAAGCATAAAAGCACATCCGGCCGGGCGCAAACCAGCTTCGATGAAGTAGCGCCTGCAGGGATGCAGGGAGTATGGCAAAGAGACGCAGCATCTCGTTCCCTCGGGGAACCATAGTTACATACGTAACCTAGAGACGCTTCCCTTCAGGAACTCGAGCTACATAGAGATCACTTTGGGAACGAGAATACCCACTGCAACATACTACCAAGTCCCTGCCTGTGTGTGTATCCTAGGAGCACATCACGAAGAGAGAACTTGGGAACCTGGGGTAGAAGCCAGGTCTAGGTTGTAAAAGTGGACCAAAGTGTGTGGAGAGGACCAGCCCGCCACAGCACAAATGTCCTGCAAGGCCACACCCAAGCTGAAAGCCTTGGAGGCCGCCATACTCCTGGTCGAGTGCGCTCTGACCCCCATAGGTGACGGGAGGCCAGAGGACTCGTAGGCTAGTGAGATGGCCTCGACCACCCACCTACCCATAATCTGCTTGGTCGCCGGAAATCCCTTCTTTGGCGGACCAAAACAAACAAAAAGCTGATCTGCCTTACGCGACGGGGCAACTCTGTGTGCGTAAGCGTCCAGTGCTCGAACTGGACAGAGCAGATTACGCCTTTCTTGGCCTACTTCCTGGTACGGAGGAGGACAGAATGCCTTGAGTACTATGGGCACCTTGGTGCACTGTACCGGCCTCAGCCTCAGGGTGTCATGGAGGAAACGAGTGATAAGTGGGTGTTTTCCCAATGATTGACCACCCAGAAGGGCGTGGTAAGCAGCTAAGGCCGCCACGTATACCTTCAGAGTGGAGGGAGATAACCCTGCGGAGAATCGCTCCTGCAGAAACTTCAGAACTGTACCAATTGGGCAGTTGACTGGGTCCTGTAGTCGCTGTCCGCACCAAGAAGCGAAAATTTTCCACTTTAAGGCGTACTGTTTCCTAGTGACGGGAGCTCTGGACTGGAGTATAGTCTCAACACCCTCAGTTGAGAGACCAGATGCTAGGAGCTGTGCCCCCTAAGGGGGCCATGCCAACAGGCTTTCATAACTCCTGCCGATTGATGTAGGAGATCACCGATGTGTTGTCTGTGCGGACAACACATGATGCCCCCTTAGGTCTGGAAGGAAGTGTGTCAGAGATCGAAACACGGCCAGCATTCCCCGGCAGTTGATGTGCCAAAGAGATGATGGCCTTCCCACAGACCCTGGGCAGAGCGGCCACTCATGACCGCTCCCCAGCCCATGAGAGAGGCATCCGTCGTTAGCCTTACGCGACGACAAGGAGCCCCTAACATCGAACCTTGAAGTAGGAACCAACGTTTCTTCCACATGTCAAAGACATGTAAGCATCTCCGCGTGACCTTGATCATACAAAGCGGATTCCCCCTCAGGGAAAAACCCTTTGGTTCTGAGCCACCACTGCAAGGGTCACATGTACAGCAGGCAAAAAGGTATCACGTTGGATGCAGCTGCCATCAGACCCAATAGTCTTTGAAACTGTTTGACAGTGAGTGATTGGCCTTCTCTTACTCTCGTGACTGTCTTGAGGATTGACTCGATTCGAGCAGGAGTAAGAATTGCCTGCATCGAGGTTGAGTCCCACAACACGCCTAAATAAGTGGTTCTCTGTAATGGAGAAATAACACTCTTCTTGGCGTTTAGTCTTAAACCCAGCTCTCTCATATAGGCGAGGACGACATCTCGATGCCAAGCCACCATCTGCTCCGATTCAGCTAGTATTAACCAATCGTCGATGTAAATGAGTATGCGGATGCCCTGGAGTCGCAGTGGAGCCAGAGCAGCATCCACACACCTTGTGAAAGTGCGGGGTGAGAGTGCAGAGTGACAGGGCCGAAGGGAAGAACTATATTGGTATGCTTCGCCCCCGAAAGCAAACTTCAGGAACTTCCAGTGTTGAGGGAGGCTGGAAACATGGAAATAAGCGTCTCTGAAATCTATCGTAACAAACCAGTCCTCGGACAGGATCTGAGATACTATCTGCTTGATAGTGAGCATCTTGAACCGAAGACGTTTGATAGCGCGGTTCAGAAGACGAAGATCTAAGATCAGACGCAACCCCCCATCCTTCTTCAGAACAATTAAGTAACGGCTGTAGAACCCGGACTCTCTCTCGAGAGGGAGGAACAGTTCTACGGCCCCCTCCTCACCAGAGAGTATCTCACTTTCCTTGTCCATGACCTAGAGCCTGCTCGGGGCCACTAGGGTGGGGATGACCCGTGAAACGAGGCGGACGAGAACCGAACTGGATTTTGTAACCTTTCTCTACAATCTGCAGGACCTATTTTGAGATATTTGGTAGAAGTTTCAACGCTACCAGAAATTTACTAAGGGAACCAGCCTCTCGAGGCGGGCGTCTGGTATTATTAGAGGAGCCAATTCGGTGCCCTGAAGCGGATGACCAGCAGGGAACGACCGACCTGACTGCTGTAGCACCCTCACTTGGGGGGCGAGCTCTCCCGTGCCGTACAGTTGCCGGGAGGCAGCTGGGATTTCGCTCGTCGGAGCTCACTGAGCCTTGAAGCACCGATCCTGGTGGCAGGGATATCAATGAACCTCCATGAGGGCACTGAGGGAATAACCGACCCGAGTGCTGTAGCACCCTCACTTGAGGGGAATAGCTCTCCCGTGCCGTACCGTTGCCGGGCGGCAGCTGGGAATTTCACTCGTCGGAGCCCACTGAGCCCTGAGGCACCGAGGTCGCACCCCCATCCTTCTTCGGAACGATGAAGTAACGGTTGTAGAACCCGGACGCTCTCTCGAGAGGGAGGAGGAACACGTTCTATGGCCCCCATCCTCAAGAGAGTATCTACTTCTTGTTCCATTACCAGAGCCTGCTCGGGGGCCCACTAGTGTGGGGATAACCCCGTTGAAAAGAGGCGGACAAGAACCAAACTGGATTCTGTAACCTCTCTCTACAATCTGCAGGACCCATTTTGAGATATTTGGTAGAAGTTTCCACGCTACCAGAAAATTATCTAAGGGAACCAGCCTCTCGAGGCTGGTGTCTGGTATTATTAGAGGAGCAAGTTCGATGCCCTGAAGCGGATGACCAACAGGGAACGACCGACCTGACTGCTGTAAAACCCTCACTTGAGGGGGCGAGCTCTCACGTGCCGTACCATTGCCGGGCGGCAGCTTGGAATTTCACTCGTCTGAGCTCACTTGAGCCCTGAAACACAGAGGTGGCAGGGGTATCAATGAACCCCCATGAGGGCACTGAAGGAACAACCGACCCGACTGCTGTAGCACCCTCAATTGAGGGGCGAGCTCTCCCGTGCCGTACCGTTGCTGGGCGGCAGCTGCGAATTCGGTCGGTTGGAGCTCACTGAGCCCTGAAGCGCCGAGGTGGCAGGGTATAAATGAACCTCCATGAGGGCACTGAAGGAACAAACGACCTGACTGCTGTAGCACCCTCACTTGAGGGGGCGAGCTCTCCCGTGCAGTACCATTGCCGGGCGGCAGCCGGGAATTTCACTCGTCGGAGCTCACTAAGCCCTGAAGCAACGAGGTGGCAGGGCTATCAATGAACCTCCATGAGGGCACTGAGAAGGATTGGGCACCGTATACTGAGGTGTTATCCTTTCCTCGCCAGGTGGCTGCTCTCAGGGACCTGACAATGGTAGGACCATTTCGCCGAGGTCCTTTTAGACAAATAACGGTCCGCAGATCCGCTTTCGGTCTAGAAGACACCAACTGAGAGCATCGCCCGACCCACGATCTTTCTGTGGAGGGGTGCGGGTCGCAACGCTCTGTCTTTGAGACTGGCGATATGAGGAGCTTTACAACTTGGGCTGCTGCTCGCTCAGCAGCCCCACCACTGAGCAGGTCAGCCTGGTATGCTTGTAACAACGCCATGGTGTGCAAACATGCGCCAGCCTGACCTACCGCAGTATAAGCTTTCCCAACCAGACTCGATGTAAGCCTAACGGGCCTGGTGGGAAACTTCGGGGCATTCAGGGACGATGCTGAGGATGGGGAAAGATAGCTCGAAAGCGTCTGCTCCACAACTGGCATCGCCCCATATACCTTATCATTCAGCCCCACGATGTTCTTTGAATAATTCGAGACTGTGGGGCTGTAATACGGGATGAGTACGGTTTCTCCCACGATCTTGCACCTCAGCATGGAGATCGGGAAAAACGAAAGGCCCCCGGGTGAAGGCTGGATCTGGATCAGAAAAAAAAAAAACCCAAATGATCGTGCTAATTATTTTAGGACGTGAGGTCCTGTTCAGGCTGGCCAAACAAATTTTATTTTGTGCGCGAAAAGCAAACCCATAATAACGAAAAAAACTCATTACGCAGAGGGGACTGTTGGTGGCGAGGTCCTACAGTCTACTCTGTCTCGCACACTCGTCACATCCACCCTCTCGGCGGAAGATAGATGAAGCGTCGGCTCTTTCTTCTCGCGGGGGGGCGGCGGCGCGCGAGTGAGAGGAGAGCGGATCTAAGCGGGATGAGGACCGAGAAAAAACGAGAGCCGCGGATCTAGGATCTCTCCGCTAAATCCACCCGCGATCCCCACGACAACAGTCTGCACTGTGCATCGGCAACAGCGGGACCGCTGCCAGCAGAACCGCGAGCCTGGCCGCTCTCATCAAACACGGCCAGGCGAGAGCGGAGCGTGCGGAGCGTGCGCAGCGAGAGCTCGCAGTGATGACAATCAGCTGCTTGAGAGCTGACCGTGCATGCTTCGCTCCTAAACAAACAACACACAAATCGTGTGTATCCCCCGCCGCCAGATATCGTGGGCAGGGAGAAAACCAGCGTTTCTAATGCCGTTCGCTTGCCATAGACTTTCTCATTGTTTAATATATATGAGTGCTTGTGCGGACAGACAACAGTAAATAGACAGATACATACACAGAGCGCTACTGAAGAGCAGAAGCTTGTTTGCGCCCGGCCGGATGTGCTTTTATGATTTCTGGTGCTTACGTCACCATGCTCGTGACGTCTCGCTGCTCCATCGGAAGGATTTGACACGTGCTTCAGAACGCGGTCACGCAAGGGCGTTCCCAAAGCGACTCGACGCAGCTCGAGTTCCTGAAGGGGACTTGCATTTCCATATTATATGTCAGAATTTAAACTGCGATTCAACAACTCTAAAAAACAAGACATTTATTTCCATAAGCTATATTTTAAGTGAGACATTTTATATTTTAAATTCAGTTGAGCAAATAAAAATCTAATCAGTTTGAGATTTCACCTCAACAATTCAGTTTCCAACCATTGATCGAACAACAGAATACAAAGCTTTTTTATCTCACTAATGAAGGTTGCACATGCAATACAAAAGCTCAAAGACTAATTGTGCACCGTCTTTTGAAAAAAAAATAAAAGTTATAACTCATTACTTACCTCTCATATCATCGGTCAACCAATAAGACTTTCTCTTCTGGATTGTAGTGTATCTGTATTAAGTTTAGCCATCACAAAAAGTATAGAGTAATCAGAATTTGCAAGTTTCAAACTACATCGTAGAAGTATCCAATAAATTTACCCTCACCAGTCACACCTTCTCGCTATAAGAAACCTTAACTACGTCTTTTGCAGCAATAAAATCCGTAATTGTGTATAAAAAGTAGTAAGGGGTTGTTAAATTTAGGTATTGTGGGTAGGATTAGGCATGTAGAATATGTGCTTTATAAGTACAAAAAAACAGCCAATATGTTTTTAATAGGCATGCTAATAAGCAACTATATTAGTTAATAGTGAGAATTGGCCCCTATACTAAAAGTGTTACCAATTATGACAAAGCGATCATATATTTCAGATGACTTGGATTAAAAGCTTGAATTTCATATGGATAACTTTATGACGAAGATGATAAACATTTTTCTAAGAATCTCATGAATGTTGAATGACAGCGAGGGTAAAAATAAATAGAGAATAATGTCTGAATTTTCATTTTTGGGGTGAACTATCCTTTTAATAAACACTGATGTTTGAGAAAAGTACATTATGTCCACCTACCCACACATCTGGGCAGGGCTGCACTCCACACTCTCCGGCCTCCACCCAAGCAAGTGATCTTACTCTCGCCTTCCAGACGGTAGCCCGCAAAGCAGGAAAAGACCAGTGAGTCGCCGACCCCGAACTGGAAGCCCACCCTCCTGCTGTATGCAGGTACTCCCGGATCCTCACATGGCTCCAATCTGTACTCTGTGGTACAGAGTCATAATAACTCTTAAACCTCCAGACTGCTTAGCCAAGCAGGGGTTAGAGTAAGCACCATGACAACCGTGCCTTCAAGCACACTATAATGAACAGAATGAGTGATGCCCTCACCAGAGAAGGTGATATTGAATCCCTCGTATGACATGGAGAAGTCCGAGACGAAGCGTAGCTGGACGCTGAAGTTGCCAAACAGGCCTGCTTTGATGGAGGGCGGCAGGACGGAGCCTGTGAGCCTGGCCACCGGCTCGGTGAAGCTGCCATCCTCGGTAATGAGCAGGTAATCATGGGAGTCCTCCAGGTGGAACGTGTGGAAGAGAAGCTGCACTCCTGGGGAGTTTCAGATGAGATTAGGGCCGTCAGTCACAAGCAAAATCTCAGTTTCAACCTCACAACCCACTGAGAAGCCTTCAGAGGGAACGTAATACTGATCGAAACAGAATCGCATTTGCCCGACATGGTGCTGAGTAATAAAATGTAGAGAAATGTGAGAAGTATCTTTAATTCGTTATCAAGGGTAATTTCAAAGGGCACAGAAAGGAACCTCATGGGTAAAATCAATGTGCCTCAAACTGTTATCACTTTCTATAGTTCGTGCAGCTCTCGTGGCTGTAACCTGTTCTTTTGTCTTACCTTTCCCATGAGACACTTCTACCATCCAAGTGCAGTTCAGAGAGTTTGGGTAGAAATCTGGAAAACCAGGGGAAAGAACCGTTCCGGTTTTTCCATAGATATAGCCCCCACACAAAGCTGGAAAAGCAATAACAGAAAGAACTTGAATGGCCTACTTTCCCCGAAAAAGAGTAAATCTAGCCTTGACGTACATCCTCCATCACTAATTCTTTTGGTTGAAGCTTAACTAGATTTTGTGAAGATAATGTGAGGGTAGTGCCAGGGTGTTGCTATGCAGGGGTGTGTTTCCCAAAAGCATCGTTAGCTAACTATGGTTGTTAGTTTAATTGAACTCTATTGGTAACAACGCAATTTGCGCAATAGTTATTTTTGGGAAGCACACCCCAGTTAAGTTCTGAGTGGTTTCAGCATTTTATGGTTGCTTAGGATGTTTTGGGTGGTTGCCAGTGTGCTGCAAACTGTTCATTGCTCAAACAATATAATCATCAATGGTTCAAATATGAGCCCAGGTTGTGTTGATGCAGATTTCTGGGTCACACACTTGACAAACAATATCCAGAACATGTAAAATATTTTTACATAAATAAATACCATAATAAAGCTTCCTCTCTTTGTAGCGAAACTACAAGATGATAGATGCAAAACATGGAAATAGAGATGTTTTCACATGCAAAGCACCAGAGTTTAATAATAGCCTAACCAATAAGAGGTTGACATCGGATACAGCACTGCTACTTGTAAGAAGATCAAAAGGAACTATAAGAACTGAGACAATTTTCTGACTGGAGAACGTCTGTCAGTGCAGACAGTCAAAAAAGTGCTTGTTTTTTTTATCTCGAAGTACCAGAGCTGTAGACAGACATCATAACAGGATACTGAATATGTCCTTGAGTCATGCTCATCGTCCTGCTTTTATCAAAATAAATCATATGGTGCAGGTTATGACAGGACACACATTTTTGAGCCTCAGCATTTTGTCCTTAAATGGCCCATTAAATCTCTTCATCAAATGACAATTCTGGCTTATTAAATCTGAAGTCAGTCTATCCCAAAATTAGCGCAACTTTTAATAATGTAAACTAACCAAGCCATACAACAGTTTATAGATTTGAGTAACAGTCATTTTAACACAGGTAATTGTTGGCACTGATTTTTGGTTGGAAAATAAGCTTTAGTTGGTCAAAGATTACATCACCTAGTAAATATTCATGATGTTAAGTTAAATAATCCTACTCCCCACACACACTTTTCAGGATGTTCACTACTAGCCATAGGAATGCATCATTCCTGTTCAAATTTTTGTTCAGAAATTTGTAGTAAATAGTTAGGTTTGTTTGGTGCGAAAAGGCCTTTGGGCAAATCCCTATTAACCATGGTATAATCACTCCAATGCAGTGCCTGAAGTGGGTTATTGCTGTTTGACTCTAGTGTAGGTTGTTTACGGCTGCCAAACAATGCAGCAACATAATAACTTGTAGGTCCCCCTTCATGCTGCCAAAACAGTTCTGATGCATGAACTCCATAAGACCTGTGGTATCTGGCACCCAATACATTAGCAGCAAATTCCTACAAATTATGAGGCCCATGGGTTTGTTGGTCCATCACATCCCACAGATGCTCAACTGGATTGAAATCTGGAGAATTTGGAGGCCAAGGCAACACCTTAAACTCTTAATCATGTTCTTCAAACCATTCCTGAACAATTTCTGCAGAGTCGTGTCATTTATACTGATGATGAAAAGTGCCAGGTTACTGCCATCAGGGAACACACTGCCATGAAGGAGTGTACATGGTCTGCAACAATATTTGTAGGTGGTACGTGTCAAAATAACATAAATGGCACGATCTAGGTTTCTAAGCAGATCCTAACACTGCCTCCACCGGCCTGCTTTCTTCCCGTAGTGCATCCGTCCCACAACACACACGTACCTGGCCATCCACCTGGTCTTCGTGGGCACTCTGACTATTCTGTGGCAGCAACCTGCAATGCACTGTGTGCTCTGACACTTTCTGTAATGGATAGCATCAAGTTCTTTTTAGCAATTTGAGCTACAATAGCTCTTCTATGTGGTCGAACCAGAAGGAGTAGTCTTCGCTCCTCATGTGCATCGCTAGCTTTGTGGGCCCATGCCCCTGAAGCTGGTTCCCTGGTTGTGCTTCCTTGGAAATTTTGTCAGGCACTAACCACTGCATACAGGCAACACCCCCAAAAAAGATTTTTGGAGATGCTCTAACCCAGTCATTTACCCAGTCGACTGACTCTTCACTTTTTGCCTAATACCCCTTCAAAGGTGCCACTGTAACAATATAATCAATGCTATTCATTCAGTTCGCCTGTCAGTGGTTTTAATGCTGTGGCCGATCAGTGTAGTGCATTAACCAGAATGTTTAAATGGCTGAGAATATGGCTCGACAAATCAGAATTTTAAGTCTGAACTCTCCATTTAATAATAATAATCAGCCTGACAGGAAGGAAATGTGTAATCTTCTATGAACATGTATTTACAATTCCCACAAACAAATGGGGAGGATCTGTCCTGTCTGTAATGAAGGTCAGGCTCTGGTGAGAGCCCATCATGCTGAATCAATGTCTGTTAGAGCAAACGCACAGAGCTGATAAGATGCAGGCATAAGAGAACATTGGGAATTCTAGAACAGACAGGCAACAGCCTGATTGCTCTTACGGGAAAACACTTTGTTTACTTCAATCCCTGTAATCGGAAAACAAATAAGATAAACAGCTTTATAGAGCACTCTCCTGTAGGTATCTGGTTAAGGACTTCCATTATTTTTTCCCACTTCCCTGTCCTTTTCTCCTCTCCATTTAAGGTTATCTATGAAACAGCGCATGCCAGTCACCTCTCCTCTAATCAAAAATGTATGAACTCAAATCTCAGAGGAGTGTTAAGAGGGTTTACTCTTTCCCCTCTGGTAAAACTGTAATGCGGCCTAGCAGGGTTGGATTATGGCCCGGACCAGTGCCCTCAGGCCACAGATTTTCAGGGGCCTCCAAAGTCTTCCCCAAAGGAAACTGAACCCCTGGGTCCAATTTTTAGGCGTCTTTACACTGGGTGGTAGGGAGGAGCTGTTTCTCTTGTACATGACCAGAATTGAGAGAGCACAACATGGCCTACCATCACAGCTGGGCAGGGCATGGTTCCACTGATGGTTCCTCTCACACACAATGGGTTCATCATCACTCAGAGTATAGCCTTGATCACAGCTGAATGTCACTCTGGAGCCGATGGCAAAATTGTTCCCGTGCCTTTTCCCATTCACCGGGATACCTGGATCTAAACAGGAATCTGTTTCCATCATAATGCCTGTGAGGAAGGAACAAAACAAAAAATATTTTATTTCACCTTCAAGGTCTAAATTGAAAGGGGGATGAGTCGGAAACACTTTACACAGTATAAATCAGCAGATATCAGTCGCCCAGTGGTCTCCTTCCTTGAACCAATACATTTTTATTTCTACTTACCTTTTCTATATTTTGAATATCATTTGGGAAAAAATAAATGACAGCACTTTTTTTCTACATTGTTTCCCCTCAGAGGCTGGCATTTGAGGAATATTTCCACCTGTCAGTTTCACATGCATTCGGATCTATTATTTGGCCGCTGATAAACCTCTGATAGGCATCTAAAAGTCTGAAAAATGGGAACACTTTGACACGAATGAGTTTCATATATATCAGGCATAATGTCAGAGGTCATTTATTGGGAGTTGTGAATATTATTTGAGAATCATCTCATGTTGCCTCTTGCCAATATTTCTCATTCTTCTGTCTCTACTGCAGCACATTACATTATAATAAATATGTTAAATTACTGCTGAAAAAGAGCAACTGGAGAATATTTGTCAAGCCATTTAGTTTTTATAAAGATACCATTTGCATTTTTCAGTTAAGTTCATTGGGGTAAAAAGTGATAACATTTAATTTTACACACAGACCAATTTGTAAAGTTGCAATAATACAAAACAAGCAGGCACATGGATATGTGCTATAAGCGGTGCTAAATTTGTTAATTATAAGGGTTTGGAACAAGGATTGGTTGATTAACACTCCAAGCAAAAATGCAACTTGAGCAGCAGGGCAAAACAAAATCAGATCTGCAAAACAAACCTCATTCCAAAGGAAAGGGAGACGTAGTAAATGAGTAAGGGGCCATCTGCTCCACACACCCCCCTTGATGACTAATGAGTAGACCTTATCCCACCTCTCTCGCATATTATTGGGACCTAGACAATCATTTCTGCTTGCACCACTTGTTTTATAACGGATAGCTGAAACATCACATGGGCCACAACCAAAAGCCTTTTTAAACTAAAATAAACATAAAAGCTTGTGGATGATAAATAATGACATAATAATAATAATAATAATAATTAAAATATAATTATAATAATTCTATTATTATTAGATTCTTATGTAGTATTATAAACTAAGAATAACTACTAATAACATGCTATTGGAGACATAAGAATGTATTTTAGGCATTACACTTAATCCTTGATGTTTAGCATCATTTCTGTAATCGCATTTATTAAAAACCAAAAAGTGTTACTTTGTCTATTTATTAGTTATCTATTTAGTTCTGTTTTTAAATTAAGATAATTTGATTACATTGATTACTTTCTGTTTATTTACATCAATGCCTAGTAAGATGATTACAAAATGCTACTACTTCTGGTTTTACTTTTTCTATGAAGATATTATAAATGATTAATTTTATCATTGATACAACGAATATCACATTTGACTTTTGTATAGGGGTCCTTGCATGATTTTGAGGTGAGGCATCTGGGATGTAGTAAAGAGTAAAAACATGTAAATGCTGTTTCTTCGGTGGCACAAAATAGCTTTTAGTCAGCTTCTTTAATTAAGGTTTAGTGACTTATTATTGCAGCATTTTACAAATATACCAAAATTTAAATCTCTGGTTTGACTCCAATTATGTTACATACACAGTTGAGTTTATTGAACTATGTACCTTGCCCATTTTAATACAAATAAATGAATTACTACATTGTAATTAATTAATTAATACATTGATCACATAGGTGACAAAATCTGAATGTACATAAATGGGGTGAGTCACTCACGGCAAGATGGGCTATGCACATTTTTCAAAAGAAAAATGGAGAAAAGAGGCTGTGATGTTCCCTTTTGCCAAAAAAAGGGAAGGAAATATCAGCACCCATAGTGTACTGAGATCAATCCAACTATCTGTAAGTGAAGATACAAAAATGCTGAAATGCGATCTGTAGTTTTCACAAATAAACCGGCAAATCTAGGTGCAGGTAACATGGAGAAAGAGTACACATTGCTTATTTAAATATACTACTGACATTTTAACAATACCAATACAAAGCTGGCTGAAAATCAGCTACCTTTAACTGCTTTGAATATTAAATTGTTAAATTTAAATGTCCTTTGCTATGCCAGTTTAAGGGGGTCTTTTTCTTTAGACTTAAAAGCTAAATAAATTAATTAAATAAAAGACTTGCAAAAATACACAGACACACACAATGGGATAAAACAAGAGAAAAGATCTGTACTGTTTTTACAAGATTGAATATTTGATGGAATGTTTGGTTTAATCAAGACGAAGAACTCTTCTTGACAGGTAAGCTAAACTTCAATTGAAACACATTCCTAATATGTTGGAACTTTAATTGAAAGTGGCCTACTTTTACCTGTTGAGACATGTCTTCATGTTTATACACCCTTAAGAGCTGTGTTTGTAATGTTTGAGTTCAGGGAGTCGTGACGCACGAATGGGGTGCTTTACAAAGGCTGTTTGAAAATATGCTTCATTTTTGTTATTCCGCTAAGTGACACTAGTAGCACATAAACTGCATACTCCACTTTCAACAATAAAATTGACATATAAAGAATTCAAAAGGCTTTTATGCTAGTGGTGGTTTATCTGTTCTCCATTACACACAGGGTTTTACCTCTATATCTCTGTGGGGGGTCCACTAAAACAGATGCCAAATCCGATTTTGGCTTTTTCTGGCGTTATCCCTGTTAGCAAGTCGACAATAACTACAAGTGCATTAAAACAATAACAATGCTTTTAACAATAATGATTTGTCGATCTGTTGAGCCTGCACTAACAAACAAACAGGCCTTGTGTCAGCGGGACATTAAACTTTAATCGCACTCTACAGCGCAGTTTATAAACCCACCACCACTAAACACATTCAAAAAGAAAACAGACTTTATTTTCAGATCAATTTAATTATTCACAGAGGTCTCTTAAATGTAGCTGTTGCCTCTGGATGTTGATATTTGTCATGTGATGCTAGCATCACATGACCACACACGTTTCTCAAAATAATTTTTAGACAACTAGAAGACTATAATCTGATTGTAACCCTGGAGAAACCGTTCCAATTACATTACATGCACCAGAGAGCGTGTCCAGCCAAAATGTGTGGAATATTGCAGAACCGCCCACCGTGGAGCGTGAAAACCCAATATCTGTGCATTTAAATCAGTGCAGAGGAAAGATGAGAAGCTGACTCACTCTCGTAGCGGATCTGGAAGCCTTCACTGGAACGGCTGTTGTCGGTGGTAAAGAGCAGGTACATGTAATTGCCGGTGCTGATGAGGAAGTGGGGGGCCTGAGTGCCGTGGTACTCGCCGATCAGAGGCGACGAGTTGGAGGGCCCGTCCCGAACCTCCAGCGTGTCGTAATTAACCTCCGTCTGAAACCTGCACAGGAAATCGGAAAGAGCGGAACATCTGCTTACGACCCAGGTCTTTAGCAGAATTACTCTAATGAGGGAGATTAAACTGAAACTGTACTGAAGAGACTGCTGCCAGAGTTTCCAGAAAGGGGACAGGGATAGGTGTCCAGGGGTTTCATATGCAATGAAAAAAAAATTCAAAACAAATCAATACCTGTCAAAAGATATCTTGATGGCATGATCCTTTCTGGCTTCAATCATCCATTCGCAGTTGAGGGAGTCTTTGTAGTACCCGGGCCAGCCAGGGGACAGTAAGACTCCTATGGGAGCCGTTAGATGTCCGCCACATGGAGCTGGGACAGTGAGAGTGCAGAAAAATAAAATGTCAACAGCAGCCCATCTCACAAATCCCAGCAGCACCTTCAGAAGAGGTGCAGAGGAGTAAAGTCTAAGAGCTCTCTCACCTTCACACCGGGGGACAGCCGCATTCCACACCACGTTTCCATCCTGGATGACACAGGTGATGGATTCGGATCCGTGGGTTTTGATGAAGCCCTCATCACACGTGAAGAGCACTGAGCTGCCCAGTAAGAAGTGCTCTCCAAAGCGCTGCCCGTTGATGGGAATACCAGGGTCGTGACATTCATTTTGACCAAAAGCTACAGACATGGGATAAAAGTATAATCAGTGCTGAAGCATATAATATTTAATCTAGGTCCTGCCTGCTCTTGCCTGAGAAGATATCAGCACTTAACATTCATTAAGAGTACCTAACCTTCAATTAAGTCAACTATAATTATCTTTTAAAAAACAACTAACACAACTGATCTTGCCCAGAATGCCCAGTCTCATAAGGCAAATGTTGCAGTAGTGAAAAGTACCTGTGTGGCACCAAAGCGTCACTAGAATTTGACCTTATTTTGAGAATCCGTAACACACGTGTGAATACAACGCTAACATACATGATACCACTAAACCTTACACATACTGTATATAGCCGCCTCGGTACTCTTCACGTGATAGCATGTATTTGAATGGCGCCAAATATGTAGGGGCAAATATGTATGGGTAATGTGAATTACAATACACTGTTGTATGATTTACATACATTTCCATAATTGTCCTGTACACCAGTACAGTTGAATTTAGCATGGAAACGGACACAATGCAGTCCATGTAAACAAAGGCAACTCAATTTCTAATTTATTCTACAAGAGGCATATTTTTTGTCATCTTCTTAGAATTTTAATCCACCCACCATCAAAATGTCACTTCGGGAACATCTGGATTATCTTTGAATGTTACCTTGTGTTGAAGTTATGCTCTCATGTAGAAGCAAAAGCATTTTGTCAAGATTTTCTATTATAGTAGGCATTACATAAGTTTAATTGTTCGTACACTGTGTGGTCAAGCATACCATGTACACAGACATTAGGGTTAAAAGCTACAGTAATGTATGTAATACTGCATAATGCAAAGCATACGTACATACAATATAACAAGGCATTAATTTACTTTGCTTTATGGTATGGTTGAATGCTTGATTCTGATTGACTGAATTATTTAGAATTATTTCAAATCAATGAAAATATTGAATGCACACTACAATTTGTGTCGTAGCAGCATTAACACCATTGGGTGTGCATGAATTTTTATAATTCATCAGTCAGTTGTTATCTCTTACTTAACTTAACATTAACAGTTACAATTTCCCATGAAAAATAAATCTGAATCACGTGAAAGAAACACAGACGTTGAGGTGATGCGTGGATAAACGTCAACAGAGAGCATTCAGTCGCATTACAGCCTTCGTTTCTAAACCCTCTATTTTTTTCCGCCACACGGTGGTTTGAGACACACTCAAGATGGCTTGAAGATTTTTGTCAACTCTCTGTTTTCCCTTAACACAACTCTGCAGACAGCTCACATATGTGTCGCACATGCATCACAGATGTCAGTGTGGAAGCTTCAATTATTCAATATGTGCACTCGCAGAAGCAGAGAATCCTGTCAAAGCTATTTTAGTGTTTTCATTTGCTGAACACAACTGTCTGCGAGGCCCCTGTGGAAGTGTGATGGCTAATGCATGGAGACCTCGCGGCCAGGGCTTAGGGCATGTACGCCGCTCTACCCCATTCCCAAATGACAGCCTCATTGTTCTTACGGCCATGCCTGATAGTTGCTCCAGCGCCACTTTGGGAAACACGTCTACTCATTTCTGAGACAATGACACACCATTACTGAAGCAGCACTGTTGAGATATCAAACCACACAATCCACTGACACTGACATTGCCTACAACTACTGGCTCCATCTACCACCCCATTTTGTTCCCACATAGACATGCCAACACAGATCTCGGTCACAGTTTCATCTATTCACTAAAAATATAAATATGTTCAGTTTCAGCCATTTTTAGCTCACTGACTTGAAATATCCCTAATGGCATTCTAACAGTCAAACTATCTTTAATATTGTTAATAAAGAGCAACGGTACATATATGCACCTAGCAAATCCATTAAAAAAAATCCAAAGCATGTGTTTCATCAGTATATATGTTTCCTAGGAATCAAACCATTACCTTGGCATTGCTAAGACATGCTGTACCAGTTAAGCTACATAAACACTACACTGGTATCAAAGTTGCATTCGTGCGGCTTTAGAATTTGTTCAAAAGGAAGTATCTTAATCATGCTGCCTACTTTTTGATAGAGTCTGTCTATGCCTTAATATGCTGCCTATGTAGGCAGCTCACTGGGTTTCACAACAGTGTCATTGTGAATCGAGATTATCAAGGTCTGCAGTGCACCAAGACCTAAATACTAAAACACATTTCTGTTTAAGTTCAAAGATAAGCTCATCTCAGTGGAAATCATATTTGTCAATGTAATTTTAATAAAAACCTAAAAACTAATTAAACTCAGAACTCTTGCTATGCGTGACTATATTTTGATGTGGCAAAAAGAAAAAAGAAAGAAAACCAAAGCTTGTTGCTGTAAATATGGAATCCTATGAAACTTGTACTGAAGGTCAAAATGCCCTTTAAGTGCCGGAAGTATGAAGAATAGCATTTTTCACAACAGAGATATGCCTAATGAAAGGTGCTGGGATTGCACCATAACATTCAGTCAATATTACAAATGAATCTATTCAACTTCAAAGATATTACTCTGACTTAAATCCTATGACAAGCTGCATACTGCAAAAACATAAAATAACCCCTTGTTCTAGCAAGATGCATTTCTATAATTTCTACATAAATACAAAACAATCACACAATTATGCTATGCAATGTATAACCAGGAGGACACAGCCAATATGGCAGATCTTGCCTTTCAAACAAAAGAGTCAATCACTAATCTGCAAAGTCACCACCTGGTCTTTATGTGAAACTTGGGCTCAGATTTTTCTCTACACTGTACTTGTACACTGGGCTAGAACAACCTAAAAAAAATACAGTATACTTCTTCTTTTTTTTTTTGAGAATAAGAAGCAATGTTTATGATACCATGCTGTTTTGAAATATGGTCTTGAAATGCAAGTTTGTCAAATACTTTTTGACATTTTGGTATTTCCCCATTCAGTTAGATAGGAGCTATACTTGCATGATTTAAAATAGCTGCCCGACCACATTCCCAAGATTGCTGCCGAGTGAACTGACTTGCTTTGTAAGGGACTTTGTTATATCCCAGTTTAATATGCAGATATATTGCCTTATAAGCAATCCGTAGGATGATTTCCCTGAAAAGGTGAAACAAAGCGACTCTGTGGCATTATCAAACATTGCTCTATATGAGCATCCCAACCAGCTACATTATTTGTGCCCCTATTGTTGCAGAAATTGCACATTTCACCTCTAAAACACAACATAATATTAAAATCACATTTACTTGTGTAGGTGATGTTAAACCCCTTTCCCGTGTTTGAGTGGTCCGACTGGAACTCTAAGCGCATTATATGCCCATTACTGGCGATCTGCGATGGTACATCCTTCCCAGAGAACGTTCCAAAAGTGGTGGGCTCCGGCATGCCATCGTCTTTCACAATAAGATAGTCAAACTGGGGCTCCAACTCAAAATCACTGAAAATGAGATGGATCCGATTGCCCGGCTCCGCTATAATGAGCCACACACAGTTCATGTTGTTTCCGTATTCCTCTGGGTAGTTTGGCGAGAGGATGATGCCTGATGGAGTGGTGAAATTGAAGAAGCAGGAGACTGTGGAGATGAAGACAAATATATATATAATTACATTACAAAGGTTACAATATTTATTTTCATTCACAATAGATATGCTATCAGGAATACTATTTTGTCTCTAAAAAGATGAGAGAAAAGAGGATTCACATAGAACACGATAATGAGTTGTTTGCATGGTGCAGAAATTATGACATGTCATAGTCTGAGCTTTGTCAGGAAAGTAAAAACAATAACAACAACAACAACAACAAAACATCCATTTAATACATTTACAAGGTACTGCTTCCTCTTATCGCAATACTAAACAAAATTACAATTGCATGACAGGATTATCATGACAGATGGATTGAGCATTGAATTCACTACAGTTGTGCCTGTGTGCATTTATTTATTTAATATTTTGTATTGTTTATTAGTCTTATTATTATTTTAATGTCAATTTGGATTATTTTAGATTGATAGATATTGTATAATATATTTTTTGTAGACTGGGCATATCTCTAGACATGTGTAGTCAAACAAACACACAGTTCTTAGTGAATTCAGTGAATTCTTAGTGAAGACAGTAACACTTTCCAGAAACAGAAATATGACAATTGACCTCTCCTACAGCAAACCTAGGAATTGCTAGCGTGGACGGATGCCATTCGGCTTCATATCTGCCCCTAATCTAGATGTCATGCTTTTACAGAGGTGACACATTAATCATTCTAAATGGCAACATGTTAATTATAACCAAGCATTTCAGAAAATGACTCTTACAGACGCAGCTGGGTTTGTTTCCAGACCACTGGTTATTTTGCTGGCATGATATTGTCCTCTCGCCAACCAATTCAAAAGCAGCCTGACACTCAAAGGTCAGCACATCACCGTGTAAAAAACGGTCCCCAGTTCGCTTTCCATATGCAGGGACGCCTGGGTCTCCACATCCACCTTTCTCAATTTCTGTGGAAAACAAGAGAGCATGATTTATTTAATTTAAACATGTTGTTTTCAGCCTGGCAATTTGACCACCTTTTGACATTGTAAGTAGCATAACACAGTGTTGCTCTAGGACTTGGATTTTGCAAAAGTAAACAAAAAATGTGCTTACGGAAATGTATTAATATTAACATGAACTGCATAAGCCCAACAATACGGAAGAAATATTTCCTAAATTGACAATTTAAATTTTTACATGTCTCTAGAATTTCTTTAAATCAAAAAGTATGAAAAAATTCTGTGCCAGTTAAGTAAAGCAAAAACATATGTTTATAATTGGGTGTATATTCAATAAATAGAAGAAAAATACAAAAAGCCAAGGCAAAACAAATCCGCAAACCAAACGAAATGCAAAGATCAAAGATCTAGAATTTCTTTCTATGAGATCAACAACAAAAGATGGGAAACATATTCAAACATTCAGAGGTTGACAAGCCAATTAATGTTGCTATCCTAATATATTTATATTGCTAGTTGCCTTTTATCATTTGTATTTAGCATTACTTTTTCTGTGCTGTCCTTGAGAGTATCAGAGCAGTCCTTTGACACATTTTTGAATACTGAGCTAAGGCTGTATATTTCCAGAAAATGTTTTGGAAGGCAGCATAAAATGACAGTGACAAACGAATGATGTTCAGGAAGAGTTCATTTTTTATGTTAACAACTATGGTGTCAGCTCAGCAGCAAGCGCTCTATTGACCCAGCCAGCCGATAATCTACAGGGGATGAGTTTCCCACTTGCGGCAGATTCCACAACCTCTACAAGGTGTTAAGAGCACGCTAAATACCTTCAGTGCTGCCACAGGCGATTAGTTTAAGAATCCACAAGAATAGTAGGCTATCGTGTTAGGACTGCCAACTCATCAAAGCAAGCCGCTCTTACAAGCAACGGTGTTAAATAATGCACAGGAAGGCTATCGGGAACATTAACAGTTATAGAAATGCTCTGTTAAACATTTGCATATATTTTTGTACGGGGTTTTTAACACTGTTAACACACCATTAAGCTAATGTGTTTACCTTGCTTAAGCTCTAGACCAAACAAATCTATTATGTGTGCTATTGACAAAAATGTCAAATTTGCCAGGACAGGTCATTGTGTTCCTTAGACACTGGCAAAAAAAAGGCTAATAAATTAAATGTAACAGCCGCCATAATTGGAAATCCTCTGACATTTTCTGTGCAATTAAGTGTAAAACAGTTTGTTTCTTTTCTTTGGTAATTACTCAAGCATTTTCTATTTAAAATCTATTAAATGTTATTTATTTTATGGTCATTCTATCGTGTATTTTTTTATTTTTATTTTTTTTATTTTTTTTTTTTTAACAGCCAAGTCTTTACCTGGAAATAATGTTAGAACCTGCTTCCCACACAACAGACAAGAAATTGAAGGCATTAAATACTGAAAATTACAAATGATTGACACCAAAATAATGAGATGTAAGAGTTGTGGAGGGAAAGATTTAAATTTGTCAATGAGCAATAAGACTGAATTCCAGCTTATCGGTTTGGAATGAAATTTGTAAATAATGAATGATTTTCATTTAGTTAACTATTTAGTGAACTATTAATTTAACTCTTTAGAAGGTTGGCTTTAATCATCTACTATGAAATGAGCCTTTGTTCTGTCTGTTAAAAGCTTATTGTTGGTGACCACAGTTTTTGTAAAGTTTAGAACTTCCGTTGAGGAGAAAACCATCCTTTGGCAATCTAAAAACTTTTAAATGAAGGTATGAATTGATGAATTTGAGTTTGATATCTACACGGCCTCAAACAAAGTGTCCCACCAGTGGGTACCGGTGGAAATGTCAAACATGACAACGTGACTAGAAGCACAAGTGTGAAATTGGGTTTACACAAAGTTAATTGGGTTTGTGTCATTGTGCTGGGCTATCCAGACAGTGAGAATTGCTCAATTGTGAGGTTATAGTTCACAGTGAAGAGCGGCTAGGGAAAAACTCCTTTTCAAGATATTAAACAGCATACTTTTTTAAAAGGAAGAAACAAAGGGAATAGATAAATACAAAATAAAAAGTCTACTTAATCATGTTGAATAAATGAAAGTGTTTTCATATTATATTTAAGGAAATCCACTCTGTACTCAAACAATTATACATACCACTTGAATCTGGAAATAAACTAAATATTTAGAAATGTAAATAAGAAATATTATGCTCTATTTCTAGGTCCAATTGGTGACATTGATCATGTGAAGAAATATCACCTTTCCACTCAAATCATTATA
Organism: Sinocyclocheilus anophthalmus; assembly: GCA_018155175.1. Classification (NCBI taxonomy): domain Eukaryota; kingdom Metazoa; phylum Chordata; class Actinopteri; order Cypriniformes; family Cyprinidae; genus Sinocyclocheilus; species Sinocyclocheilus anophthalmus. The sequence goes on from JADLZN010004095.1 coordinate 25,246, forward strand.
ATGATAATGTAATTTGTAACAAAAAAAATGTAAAATGAAAACTTGTTCACTAGTTGATATAATTTAATTAAATAAGAAATGAATGCAAAATAGAAACATTTTCATTAGCTGATCAAATAATTTAATAAAATTTCTTAAATTAGAAGAGGATGTAAAATAGAAACATTTTCACCACACTGTCATGAGTTCATATCTTGAACTGATAATTTGATAATGGTGCAACATGTCAACAAACTTATCACTGCATCTAAACCAACAACATGCCTGTTAGATCCTGTACCCACTAAATTACTGAAAGAGTTGTTACCTGTAGCAGAAGAACCGCTTCTCAATATTATCAACTCGTCGTTGTCTTTAGGTCACATCCCAAAACCATTCAAGCTGGCGGTTATTAAGCCTCTTATTAAGAAACCACAACTAGATCCTAGTGAACTGGCAAATTAAAGACCCATCTCAAATCTTCCTTTTATGCCAAAAATTTTAGAAAAAGTTGTCTGTTCAATTGTGCTCCTTCCTGCAAAAAATATTATCTCTATGAAGAATTTCAGTCAGGTTTCAGGCCCCACCATAGCACAGAAACTGCACTTGTTAAAATTACAAATGACTTGCTTCTTGCATCAGACTAAGGCTGCATCTCATTGCTAGTTTTAATTTATCTTAGCGCTGCGTTCGACTATAGATCATGACATACTCATAGAAAGATTACAAAACTATACAGGTATTCAAGGGCAGGCTTTAAGATGGTTTAGATCATACCTGTCTGATCGCTACCACTTTGTTTATTTAAATGGGGAATTTCTCAATTATCCCCAGTAAAGTATGGAGTGCCACACAAGGATCTGTCCTAGGTCCTCTGCTAGTTTAAACATACTTTGACCTTGGTAATATTTTAGAAAATACATGATTAGTTTTTGGTTTTTTTTTTTCCACTGGTATGCTGATGTACTCAACTATATATCTCACCACTACGCGTGAAACTTCCAAATTATCTAAGCTAACGGAGTGTGTTAAAAATTTAAAAGATTGGATGACCAATAATTTTCTCTACTTTTAAATTCGGATAAGACAGAGATATTTCTTATTGGACCAAAATACAGTACACATAATCTCTTGGATTACAATTTGCAACTTGACGGATGTACTGTTACTTCCTCTACAATCAAAAACTTGGGTGTTATATTAGACAGCAACCTGTATTTTGAAAATCATATTTCCCATGTTACAAAAAACAGCATTCTTCCATCTTAGAAACAATGCCAAGCTACGAAACATGATACCTGTTTCTGATGCAGTAAAAGCTAGTTCATGCATTCATGACCATTCTAGACTGGACTATTGTAATGCACTTCTATGTGGTTGTCCTGCATCTTCAATAAACCAGCTACAGGTAGTCCAAAATGCAGCGACTAGAGTCCTTACCAGGTCAAAAAAATATGATCATATTACGCCAATTTTACAGTCTCTGCACTGGCTTCCTATTAAGTTCCATATCAATTACAAAATATTATTACTTACATATAAGGCCCTTAAAGGGTTAGCTCCTGCGTAATACCTACTCCATTCACCACGCTACAATCCTTCTCAACGCCTCGCCTAATCTTTTTATTTGTTGTCTTTTTTTTCTTTGTTTTTTTGTCTGGTGTTTTTTTTGGGTAGTTACTTTATTTTTGATTTGGTCACAGTCTCACTAAAGAAGGTAGAGCATTTTCTCATGGGGCGTGTAGGGGGGGCAGGTTAAAATGAGGGGGTGGTTTAGACCAACACGGAATAGCCCTTCCTGATAACGTTCGGGGTTCACACACACTCTCTCTTTTTAAATCTAGATAAAAGAGAAATCTCTTTGGCCAAGGATTCAAATAATGCATCTCATAATCTTGTACTGCAGTTATATCTGATCAAATGCACATTGTTATTCTTTAGCTTGGGTTAAACAAATCAAATTTGCTTGGTTGGAACAGCAGCTACTCTAATTATGTGTCTATTTGTTTCTCTGTTTTTGCCATTGTAATGCGACCACTCTAGGGGTAACTAGGATTTACACAAGCTTCAGTCTGTATCCAGAACACCTGAGAAGAGATGATGCCAAACCCTCAGAGGACCTCAGATGATGCCAACCCTGAAACAACATACAGAACTACCACATTTTGCTATAATTTTGAATGCATCATATAATAATTGCTGTTAATAGTGTCCATCGTCTGTTTTATTACGTCTTTAATTGATTTTTCCGTACATTATCCTCCATATGTACCTTTAACTGTGACAGGCACCACTAAATCTGAAAGCACACTAAATATTGTAGACACTTAATTTCTGTAAAGGTTCTGTTGCAACGCTTTGTCTTCGTGAAAGCGTATACAAATAATAACTTGACCTTGAAACCGTTTACTTGTTGAAATACGAATGCTGTTTCTGTAGCAATTTTTATCGGTTTATCTGTGTATATGTAAATACATGCCTCAGTGTATTCTCAGATCTGACTTGCTTTGATGCTATTCTCCTGCAGGGTGAACGGCAGGTAGAATATTTCACGCAAGCTTTTCAAACATGTCTGCACAGCACATATGCTGCTCCATTTGCCTTCAATTTGCATGCCTTTTTAAAACTGGTACGCTTTAGCAACCGAAAGTCACCAAGTCATACATTTTCACTGTAAAAAGGAATAAACAACACACTGATATTTCTTGGAAAAGAAGAAAAAGGTGACTATTTACAGTCCTGTTTCATCACTTAGAGTTGGTGGAAATGACCTTAAGAAAGAGAAATCCAGTGACATACCTTCATATACAGCCTTGAAACCTTGCGATCCAATCGTGTCATCGGACTGCAGATGGAGCCACATCTGGTTACTCATACTCACAATCAAATCAGGCACGCTGGATCCCGTGAGGCTAGAATAGAGGCACAAAATTGAAATTTATTCTTTGATTTGTGTGTTCGTATGGAGCTATGAAAGCATATACATAAACCCAGTGCCTATGTCATGAGGAGGTTGCTTTTGAAAGAAAACTGTTATTCCATGGGCATGAATAAGTAAGTCATGGAGGCATTTGTGAATAGAAGCATGTGTCTGTTCAAAGTTTAACATAAGAACCCTTTTTGCTCTACTCACACATAAAGGACTCTTCGAGCATCACCTATCTTCCCTCCGTCGCCCACTGTTAATGTATCGTATGCTCGCTCTAGATCAAACTCTTCAAAAGCCAGCTTGATGACCTACAGGAATGAAGGAGAGGTCATGACAAACACCATAGAGCAAAAAGCCCAGAGCAGAATGGGCCTATTCACATAAGGCAGAGAGTGATTGTATTAAAAGAAGAAGAAAAACACAACAGCAAGGCAAGCCAGTCGCCGCTCTCAATTCTTTTCCATGGCAACACATGTAAGGCTGATTGAAGAAACAGAGATGAAGGTGGAATTAAATAATTTTGTTTAATTCAAGATATGTGAGACTTTGAGAAGTTCTGCCATGTGTGGTGCGAAGCCCGAGGAAACGGGATGCATGTTCATTTGATGTAAGCACAGAAAGGAAGGCGGCAGAAAGAACATTGGATTCAAGGAGAGATTGCTGGAAGGAGACGAAAAAAATCAAACTTAATTAGGACAACCCTATTATCAACATCCTCGCATTTTTTTTCAAACGGTCCATTAAAGAGCCATTATTTTCATCCATATACTGTCCCATCTTTAAATATGATTGGTGTAATTTTTTTCAATGTTACCTTCTACAATTCCATATTGAAGAGATAATTCACTCAGAAATGACAACTGTCTTCATTTTATGTGGCTTTTTATTTTATTTCTTTTTAACTACACTGAACTGAGAGGTAAATATGACACTCTGACCATGTCCGCCTAGATTTTCCTTTTGGGTTCCACCGAAGAAAGAAAGTTTTGAATATTTTGAACATGAGCGTGAGTACAATTTATTTTATACTACTATTTTAATATGCAGGGAAATAAGCAATTTGTAAGTTGATTACTGTTATTCATAATATTTCCTACTTGAAAAAGTCACAGCACAGTGAGACATACAAATAAGTCATATTAACATTTTATAATTGCTACAGTGTCTATGGTCACCATTTTGTTGATTAATAGTAATAGAGCAAGCAAACTGACTGCATCCGCTTAAAAAGAAAGGAATGATTCAGGAACACTGAGAAGATCTTGACAAGCAATCTGTATAAAATGTCAGTGCTGATACAGAGACGTTTGGCGAGACCTTAAACTAAATCTAAAATACAGGCTTTTAAATTATCCTGTCAAAAGTAAAGATTCTTTTTTTCTTCTTTTTCTTACAGAAGACTTAGCAAGAGGATAAAAACAGCACTCATGGTCTACATAAACACAATCAGAGAGTGACAGGACATCTTAGCGATTGTTCTCTGAACCAGCTTAAAAGAATGATTGATTTCTTTATTTTATACAAAACTAAAAAGGCCTGACAGCTGCCTCAATGACTCTCCCTGAGTTTGAGAGAAGACGGCTCTCGATGCTCTTCAGAAATTGCTAAATGGCGCGGGTTTATCGTGCATTTTTATTCATCCAGGAGGGGGAAAAACTGAGAAAGTATGACGTTTTTACAAATCACATTTAGTGTTGGTTACAACCAGCATTCCCTCTGAGCTGTGAGTTGTGTGGCAATGCACATCTGATCTCGCCACTGCACAAACCAACAAAATCCAGTCCAAAAATTGTGAATGACTACAGTTTGGGTCTATATGTCATGTTAATTTGGCTTTAAATATTTCTGGCCAAAAAGGAGGTCATTTACCGACATAAAGGCCTATTTGCACCACATCAAGCTTTTATTACAACACACATTTTCTAGAAAATTATTCAAATATGCAAGAGCAATAAAACAAATTGCAAACATAGTTACAAATTCTGCCTGAACATGTCTGCATTATGCATTAACATTACAAGGTTCATTTCATTTTAGAAATATCATATTAATTTGCTCCAAAAACACCATACATAGCCCTATACATCAAAAAGCTACAAATTAAAATATTTTTGAATGCTCCCAATACCCCTTAACCGCTACAGCTTAACTTTCAACCCTTCAAACCTAACAGCCCCATCTCCAAACTCAAAGGGAACACAAAATAGACCATAAATCGACACGCTTCATAAACAACAAAAAGGCTACAAATCTCCAGTGCCTGTGACAAAAAGATATTCTTCAGCCAGTGCTGAAGTGCATGTCCCCTTCATTTTAATTAAATCAGACAGTATAATATACACAAAATGCTTTTTCCCCCCAGTACTAGGACCTGTCTGGCTAGTCATGTCCTTGCTGAGCTACAGAAATCCAGCATGCATTTCTGAATACATAATGCAGGAAGTAAGCTCTGCCTGCTACCAGGAATGATTTAGATTCTAGGAACAATTTTTAACTTTTCATATTCTTACTTGACTCTTCTTATTCACGTACCATGAGTAACGACCATCCAGATGATAAGCAAAATGAGTCGGAATGAGTCTAATTTTGAGAAAAATGTCTGGTATGGTCGAATTTGAGGTTTTCACAAAAATGTGAAACTCTTCTAGTTATCCCAAATAGTAATTAAACATCTACAGTGATCTTTATTTGTACGTTTTCTGAGGAGTACCTTTTCTCTGCTCACTTCTGGACGACTGCTGCTTCTCACCACAAGTTGTAAGTGAGTGAGTGGACCTGACATGTGGCATTAGTGCACACACAAAGCCACGGTCCCTGTGAACACACACACACCGGTGACACACACCCGCCCGGGGAGCAGTGGGGGTTCGGTGCCTTGCTCAAGGGCACCTCAATCGTGGTATTGAAGGTAGGAGAGAGCGCTGTACATTCACTCCCCTACCTACAATTCCTGCCGGACCTGAGACTCAAACCCGTGACCTTTGGGTTACAGTTCTGACTCTCTAACCATTAGGCCACGAAAACAAACACAGGTGAGTGTAAGTTTTCCACAGGTGAGAGTAATATCATTTATTTAGTAAATCACATGATAAGCTGTCAGCTGGCATGTGACTCCTTTACATGAGTAGGATGTGCAAATTTACAGTATTCACAAAACAGTAGGCAAAAAGTACCCGGATGACCTACTACTTCCACCTACACTTTAGTATCCCATGAGGCCACGGGAGAGGATTTATGAATGGCAGTGGTGAAGCCCAACTGACGCTGGGTAACACGTGACACTAGAACATGGAGATGTAGTATGCCGGATTACATTCCTATACACCAATTCTTACTATATACATATATACTGTGTATATACTAGAGATATATATATATATATATATTATATATATATATATATATATGTCACGAATCCTGTCCATGGACTTCAGTTCGATCGCCACCAGAGGTCACCCTTCCATTTCATTGACTCTCGCACTACACATTGTTGCACATCACCCCGGACAACATATCCCATCATTCATTGCACTGATTCCACTCAGCACGGATTGCACACAGCTGGTAATACTGATTGCACCCAGCTGTTTCATATCACTCCCTCACTATTTAACACTCACTCTGATCCCTTCCCTCTGCCGAGTATTGTTTAGCGCTTATCGTTTGATAGCTACACTACAGAGCCTGTTTCCCTTAGCCTTAGCCTTAGCCTTAGCCTTAGCATTAGCCTTAGCCTTAGCCCTAGTCTTAGCCCTAGCCTTAGCCTTAGCCTTAGCTTAGCTTTGCCTTGTCTGTCTCCTTCAGTTTTCCCTCCCCTTGTTTTTTCCGGTTTTGATCTTCGCCTGTTTTCCTGGATTCCTCCCTTTAGCCTTGCCCCTGTGACTCTGTCTGCCAATCGTCGACCCACGCTAGCCCTTAGCCTCTTAATACTGTGTTGTTACCAACTGTACTGTTATTGTCGTATTTGTTCATGAGTCCCCTGTTCGTCCTGAACAGCTAAACTGCTGTTCTTCAGAAAAATCCCTCAGGTCCCACACATTCTTTGGTTTTCCAGCATCTTTTGCATATTTGAACCCTTTCCAACAATGACTGTATGATTTTGAGATCCATCTTTTCACACTGAGAACAACTGAGGGACTCATACACAACTATTAAAAAAGGTTCAAACATTCACTGATGTTTTTGTTACCCAGAAGGAAAAACGATGCATTAAGAGCCGGGGGGTGTAAACTTTTGAACAGAATGAAAATGTGTATTGTTTTTTTTTTTTTAATTTTGCCTAAATATCTTATTTTTTTCATTTAATTTAGTATTATCCTTTAGAAGCTTCAGAAGATGAAGTCAGATGACAATGAAGGATATCAGTGATACTGCATTAGAATTTGATCAGAAGAAACTACCATTCAAAACAAGCTTTATGACTAGTATATGTATACTATGCATTAAATGCATTCTATATGGCATCCTTCTTGGTTTAGCAAAACACAACTAGACATATAATATATAATGGATATATATATATACTGATGTATATCGATATATATATTGATATATTATATAATATATTATATATTATACTGTATATCTATATATATCTATACTGTATATATTAAATAATGTATAAGAATATAACAAATTAAAGTTACATTCTTTTCATCTTAAGATCAAGCAAAAACTGAGGCCAGAAGTGAAAATATACTGGTTGTGACATGGCATGAATTTTATGTGTATGATATTCAAGTCTGTTTATGATGGTGGCCAACAGGTACTTTCAATAGTTCCCGGCATGCACTAAGATTTTACAGTAGTCTATCATCTGTATGACTAATTATAAACATCCAGTTCCAGAGGGATGGATTTTATAAATCAAATGTTTTTCCTACAGTGCTGTAGAATCTGAATGTTTAACAAATTCAGATGTTCTGGGAAAACTACAGTTTGCCAGAGAAATTCATGGATACACAGTATACCAAGACAACATATTAAACAATCAAATTAGTTAATTACCCCAAACTAAGAGACATCATGTGTTCAAAAACTTGTTTAGGGCTCCTAAACAATTACAGCTCACCTACATCACACTGTCATTCAGGTTGAGGATGGTGTCTCTTACAATATTTGTTTTTGCTCTGAAATTGATCAAAACTACAATTTTATTCTCTTGATCAAAGAAACCAACCTTTTACAATGCATATTCTAAAAATAATAAAGGAATGTTTTACACAATAAAAACAAAATGAATCATTTATATGAGTATAAAATATATTCAAACATAAACATACATAATTTGTCTCTATATTGTTCAACTCTTTCCACAGACTATTGCGTTGCTAAAAAGAACATTATGTGGTGTATTTGGTGTAATGCAATGTGTTTATGTGGTTTAAGGTTCAAAAAACACATTATTTTCCATATAATGTACATTATTGTTTCTCCTCTATGCCCTGCCTTTCTGAAACATGTTGATTTTTACAAAGCTCTTCGTTCTAAAAAAGCGAAGTATGCTCTGATTGGCCAGCTATCCTGTGCGTTGTGATTGGTCAAATGCCTCAAGCGTGTGACGGAAATGTTACGCCCCTTAACATACTGTGATGCCGTCTCCCAGCAGGATGAGACTCAGTCCAGCTGCTGTGCTTGTGCACATCCCATCATCAGTTCTCTTTTAGCAGTTCAGTCAATGTACTGTTAGGAGTAACTGAATAACTCGGGATATTGGTTTATTTCGTGTCAGAGGGAGTGTCAGGCACGTTTATAAACCGAATAACTTAAGTAATTTGTGGATTAGTGCGTACTGGAGATTCAGTTCGATTTGGTCAACTGGTTCGACCGGTTCACTAAGAAGATCCGGTTAAATAGAACGATTCGTTCCCGATGCGGACATCACTAGATGAGACAAAACCAATAAAACCCATTACAAACGAGGCATTTGTTGCATCCAGTGGGGACATAATTACTGATTATAATGACTTATACTGTCTTTTTACATGTTGCATCACGCCGCATAAACGTAAAACCATGTCTGCATTTGTGATAGGAGAAACAACAAACAACAAGCCTACTCTACACTGCTCAAAACTCTCGTTTGAATCATCATTGGCAAATTATTTTAATATAAAAACGTACTTACAGAAGTCAGAAGCGCCAGACTGTACTTGCAAAGTTGGAACTGCCCAACTTTAGAAACAGCCTTTAGAAACAGCCTTTGTGCCACAGACGCATTAGGCTACTAATGCGTCTGTGCGGTCAGAAACAGTCTCAGACAGTCCTCCATAAAATGCTCTGGACACATTTGAATATTTGGGTTGAACTGTTCTGGAACAGTGTTGTAAATACAACTTAACCACTGATTTCTAGTCATGTCCTCTTTTGGAAGGCCAAACAATGTAGTTCCGCTTTCACAACGAAACACACAGCGACTCCACAACATGGCAGCGGCGGCAACAGCGAGAATAAAAGTTATGCCTTCTTTCTTCGCGTGAACATTTGGGCAGCGTTATGCAAATCTTCCCACATCGTGACGTAGACATGTGGGGGCGTGTTAGAACGAGCCGTTTTAGGTAGGCGTTGTTGACTCTTAACTTTTATAAAGAATATCTCTTTGGATTTGAGACTTTAGTCTTTGCAACTGTAAGGATCTTCTTATGAGCCAAGAGCTTGTAACACTCCAAAGAAGAAAGGAAAAATTGAAATCGCATCAAATGACCCCTTTAAATGACCTTGAAAAATCCCACTCAGAGACTTTGGTCTCAGAGTGGTGATGCAAATGAATCCAAATGAATTAGCATTTTGAATCAATGCACTAAAATAATTTCTACTTATTCTCAGAACTCTACTGCCTTTTTATCATGAAGTTTGAATAAATATCAATATTTGATACATACATTACAAATATACACTACCATTCCAAAGTTTGAGGTCAGAAGGATTTGATCAAATAAATGATAAATGTAGCCTAGATTTTATATATTATAAATCTTACGAGCCACAAAGTTTTGAATAGTCATATATGGTGAATATTTGGTGTATTATCCAGCTAAATAGTTGCTAAATGTCTGCTAAATATCTGTAATGTTAGATCATTTTACAGTAATTTCAAGATCTGAAAGTAAATTCAATAATGTCACACAGACACATTATCTCAACATTAAAATCTGGAAAGATGCTAAGCATGGGGAGCAGAATAGCTCTTGTTTATTCTAATATGTTGTTTTGACTTTTTTCATTTGGTCTTGATTTAGTAACAAAAGCATGAGTCACTCTCACGGCGTGTGTTGAGGTCATGCCGGATTGTATTACCATCACTCTTGCCACAGAGCTGAAGACGTGTGGCTGAACCTAATCAATTCTGGAGACGCAGTAATAGCGAGAGACAGTCAGGGCAAAAGGTTGACAATTATGCAAACACTGTGGACTGCAATGCAAATGTCCTCACAAATTATCTCTAAGATTATTTTTTACATTTATGCAAGGTCCTATTCAATTATGTGTCTTGGTGGCTATTCAGCAGCATATCATGCTTTGGCTTGGCAGATTAAAAATGGACCGTAAGTGTGTTTTGTGGAATTCTATACTGGTTTAACTTGGAGTCAGCCTTAGGTTGCAATTTAGATTTAAATTGCAGACGTACCTTCTCTGGATCCACCGCTGTTATGACCCACACACAGTGTGCGTTATTCTCATACTGGACGGGGTAATTTGGAGACGTTATGATGCCTTTAGGGCCCCGCAGATTAGAGCCACAGGTCCTAGCTGTTGAAAGGGTAAACAGTACAAAGAAAGTAAATGCATATTTAGCAACTGCCATGTTTTTGTAGTTATTGCTGTTGCTATTGAAAGGAATCCAACACACTTTGAGTTATATGACAATAGGATATTCGAAGACATGTAATCATCAATATAACAATTGACTGCATTATAACCAGGCTTTCATCACTATCGCTTTGTCAGCTGCCTAGAGAAGCATTCAAAGGCTTTTCCAAAAGGTAGGCATGTGTCATTCATAGAAGGCAATCACTGCAATGTGCAAGTTCAGTGAAAACAAACAAACAAATGAATCCAAGATGGCAGATGAGCAAAGAGAAATGCTGGTTATAAATGTATTTCCTTCAGTAAACAGTGCAATCTAAATATAAATTGCCTATTTTACTTAATGCATGTATGCTGTAAGGAGTATTGTGTTTTTAGCTTAGCGACATGCTAATGTCAAACTCATTTTCAACTTACAATCGTTTGACGTTAGCATTTGGATAAGAATGAAAATTATCATAGTGAACTATTTTTTATCAGTGTGTTTTTGTGTTGAATAGATTATAAATCAGCATGTATAACTGATATTTCTCTTACTTAACCTTTTTTTCTCCTTTTTTCACTGAGCTTGTCACAGTGTATTATTGGATTTCCTTCTCCATATGCATAAATGAAAATGTGGCCAAAACTAAGTATTTTAGAAGGCGTCTTATAATGCTACCTACCTTTTGGAACGGTCTTTGAGTCCACAGTGTAGCCTACCTATGATGCCTAAAATGCTTTATTTGTACGCAGCTCACTAGGTTTTCGAATAGATATTTCCATCCCGCCCCACACTAAAAACACTTCCTTTGAACACATTCAGCCCTCACGACATGAGCTAATCTATTTAAGGTCATGTCTCAGAATAACTTGACTCAATCATTGACAAAGTCAGGGTATTTTTTCCAACCCTATACTGTGCCAGGGTATTAACTGCATCTCCCTTGTGTTTAGTCAGGGATTTTCTTTGACAGCTTAAAAGAGCAGCCACTCCATTGCTGTGGCTTCATTGGCTTCCTCACAGGGTACTAAGGAAGGTTTGGATAAGTAGAGATGTGAAGAGATAGCATATTTTCTCAAACAGGGCTTATTCACTGCCTATGTGAAAATGAATCCAAAATGTTTTCCAACCAAACAAATCCATAGACAGTTATTTTCTCAGAAACATCAACCACTAAACTAGTATTTCCTGAAGGAAAGAGCAGTGTTTGCACGTCAGCAAATAAACAGTGTTAAAGGTTTAGGGAAGTTTAGCCATTGCTTCTGTGTATTGTAAATTTCCCCATTTGACATCTTATTTCAGCCTGGTCTCATGTTTATAGGTAGAATAGTCATTTTTTATTTTTTTTTCAAGCACATAACATACATTTTTGTACGTTTTTATTGATGCTAAAACGTACAATTTAGGCGTATTTCAACGTTTAAAACATACAAATCGCTAAAAATATTTACGTATCTTTTGTATCATTAAGATATTTGTATCAATGCATTTTTATAATTTTATCAATAAGCGATTTAGATTTTTAGACCCCTTAACCTTAACCCCTTTAATTTCACATTTCTACTATTTTGTTCATGTTTTAAACATTCAACGTTTTAAAAACAAAACATTATTTATCCATCTGTAACTGCAGGTTAAATGCATCCATGTACCCTCTGAGATAAACTGTGTAAATACATCTAAATGCCACTTAAGATGCCAGAATTCCAGAAATGTTTTCTTACGTGGAATAAAAGACACTAAGACCGCATGAAGTGCTTATATTCTTACCCAAAAATCACAAATGGAAGAAGCGAGTTTAAACTCTCGAAAACAATCTGCTACTCAACACAGTGTCTATGAACATATATTATATTAGATATATATATATAACTAGAAATATATTATATATATTATTTATTTACTTGTTTCATTTGCTTTTTACTTGTACTTTTATTTTCAATACTTAAGTACGTTTAAGATTAAAAAAATACTTTTCTTACTAAATATCCCATACTTTAAGACTTTTACTCAAGTAATATTCTATACAGTGACTTTAACTTCTACCAAAGTCATTTTCTGGTAAGTTATTTGTACTTTTACTTGAGTATGGCTTTCAGGTACTTTATACACCACTGTATAAACCTAAACATGTATGTACAGTATAAGAAAAACATGACAGACAGATGCAATTACAATCATTTATTTATTGCAAAAATGTCAAAAGCAGTAACAAAATTAATCTAAATGATGATGCGTTACAGCCGCGGTCCTCTCTGGCGGAATACAGGAGGTTTGTGTGAGCCAGAGCAGAATTTATGTTGTTAATCGCTGAAAATATTATCCATATTATTTTCCCGATCCACTCCGTGAAGTCGTGAAGGCGCGCGCATCATTCAGACACACCTCACCAGAAACACGGCATGTCGCAATCTGTGACAAATGCAGTCGAGAGCCAATGAGCGTTCGATTATCCTGCCATAAAACCTGTCGTTTGAAGTGGCAACATTTGAATTTGTAAAGAGCGCGTCAGTCAGCACGGGCTTTGCTGCTCACGGTCACTGGATTCGCTGCTCGGGATGGAGATAAAGATCGCAGAATAAAGGCTTGGATTAGGGTCTGTTACTCGCAATCAAAAAAAAAAGATTTGTATTACAGCGCATAAATAAAATTGTTTCATTTCGTATTTGCAAGCTCTGGCTGGATCCGCTCCTCTGCTATCAACGAGAGGAACGTCTGTATTTCCTCAACAGACAGCGAAACAGCCACTTTTTGGTTGTTAAAAAAGGTGCGCTCGATCTAGACCGTTGCGTTCGATCCTTCGCTGGCTGTACAGATTTAAATCTAGCGGTTCTGTTGTGACTCTGTGTGTCAAGTTCAGTGACGCAGGTAGTGACAATTATCTCCGGCCAATCCGTGATCAGCAGAATTTACACGTCACGTTTTGGTAAAGGTACGGTTCACTTGGAACCCCAACCAAAATGGTACTAAAAAAAAGTACCAGGTACCAGGTACTGTACCCAGTGGAAAACACCCCAAATGAACCGTACAGAGCCGTACCATGCTGTGCCATGCAGTGGAAAAGCACCATAGTTGTTTTTGTTTTTTTTTTTTTTTTTTTTTTTAGGGTATTTTATAGTTCTATTGTTAGTCACATCATGTCGGAGAAAACGCCTTTTGTGGACCATGACAATCAAAGTAAACATTACAAGAGAAGTAAAGGTTAAACATTGCAGAAATGCTATTTATTTTAAGGTTTAAAATTAAGTCTTGTTTAACATTATGTAGGCCTATTCTTGAAAATGAGCTGGCAGCAGAAATCACACAACAAAATGAAATGTTATCATTTTATATTAAGTAAACGAGTAAACAATTTAATAATGCAATTGACTACAAGGTAATTGATATGACAACTAAAAACAACTAATAATAAAATTAATGCCGCAATTTCAATATTCATAAGGATTCATTTTTAGGTGTCGTCAATACGTCAGTTTTGTACGTTTAAATGCTGAAAATACGTCAGTATTTGTACGTATAGATGCTGAAAATATGTCAGTATTGTACGTTTTATAGAAGCACGTTTTACATAAAATACATACGAATTATCATGAGATCACGTTGCTTATTTTCACTTGGTTGTGCATGAGATTCATTTTGTGTGACATCTTGCTACAAATGGTTAAATACATGCAAGGAAGACAAAACTAACTGCAATGTATTATGCAAACAGACTTAAGAAAGAGGACCAGTCAGAACTCAGTATGCAAATTTTACAATGTCAGTCACGTTTTGAATGCCACACACTCTATTAATTAGCAGTGGGGCTAAAATCAACATATCACAGATGAACTGTGACTGTTTCTTGAACTGTTTTGGATTGATCTACTATCTATCCACCATTTATCAATTTACATACAGTAGATGCTGTTTCATTGCCATTTCAAAAACACCATCTGCAGTGGCGTTTGCAGTATCTGGCATTAATGAATAATGCACACAATTGAATGTACACTGTGCTAAATGAGTAAAAAAACATGTACAAGAGCCTAAAGATAAACTTTACAACTTAAGACAAATGATAAATAAGCCCTTTTTTGTACAAAATCCAAGAAAACAACAAACCTACTTTAAAGGGAATAAATGTAATGTGCATTATTGTTGTATTGGATGGAGTAATTTGGAGTTGTTGTGTGGATGTTATAACAGCAATTACAAGACACAGTGTATTATACACTCAAATGTTGATCATTCACATGTACAAAAACAGAAAACAACAAGAACAAAAGATACATCCAGAATTGTCTGATTGAAATGTGAATAGCCTAAATTCCTACATAGCTCTTCTATATATACATCATTTTACATAAGTATCAAATTGGGAAATCTTTAAGGTTTATATATATATATTGTATATATATATATTATATATATTATATATATATATATATATATATATTATATCAGTGGCGTACGGAGAGTATTCAGACCCCCTTAAATTTTTCACTCTTTGTTTATATTGCAGCCATTTGCTAAAATAAATTAAGTTAATTTTTTTTCCTCATTAAGTACACACAGCACCCCATATTGACAGGAAAAACACAGAATTGTTGACATTTTTGCAGATTTATTAAAAAGGAAAACTGAAATATCACATGGTCCTAAATATTCAGACCCTTTGCTCCGTATTTAGTAGAAGCACCCTTTTGATCTTATACAGCCATGAGTCTTTTGGGGAAAGATGCAACAAGTTTTTAACACCTGGATCTTGGGGATCCTGTGCCATTCCTCCTTGCAGATCCTCTCAGTTCTGTCAGGTTGGATGGTAAACGTTGTGGACAGCCATTTTTAGGTCTCTCCAAATTGGGTTTAAGTCAGGGCTCTGGCTGCGCCATTCAAGAACAGTCACAGAGTTGTTTGTGAAGCCACTCCTTCGTTATTTTAGCTGTGTGCTTCGGGTCATTGTCTTGTTGGAAGGTAAACTTCGGCCCAGTCTGAGGTCCTGAGCACTTGGAGAAGGTTTTCGTCCAGGATATCACTGTGCTTGGCCGCATTCATCTTCCCTCGATTGCAACCAGTCGTCCTGTACCTGCAGCTGAAAAACACCCCCACAGAATGATGCTGCCACCACCATGCTTCACTACTGGGACTGTATTGGACAGGTGATGAGCAATGCATGGTTTTCTCCACACATACCGCTTAGAATTAAGGCCAAAAAGTTCTATCTTGGCTTCATCAGACCAGAGAATCTTATTTCTACCATCTCACAACTCCATGCGGGCTTCCATGTGTCTTGCACTGAGGAGAGGCTTCCGTCGGGCCACTCTGCAATAAAGCCCCGACTGGTGGAGGGCTGCAGTGAAAGTTGAATTTATACAACTTCTCCCATACTCACGACGCATCTCCCCTGGACGCTCATTCCGCCACAGTGATCTTTGGGTTATTCCTTATCTTACCTCTCCCCTCACAAGGCCCTCTTCTCCCACTTGATAAGCCTCAGTTTTGTACGGACGGCCATTTGTATTCTAGGAAGGGTCTGGTCGTTTTCCAACGGTTCCTATTTAAGGTATCCATTGGAGGCTACTGTGCTTTGGGAACTTAAGTGCAAGCAGAAATTTTTTTTTTGAATCCTTGGCCCATGATCTGTGCATTTTTTGTCACATACATTCATTCGTTACTCTTTTGAGCTCTTCAGGCAGGTCCTTGACTAAGGATTTCTAAGTGGCATTCCATGACAGCACTGTGAGCTTTAAGGTATTTATATAGACAGGGTCGTCGTGAGATTTCCTAATCAAGTCCAATCAGTATAATCAAACAAAGTTGGACTCAAATGAAGGTGTAGAACTATCTCAAGGATGATCAGAAGAAATGGACAGCACCTGAGTTAAATATAGAGTGTCACAGCAAAGGGTCTGAATATTAGGACCAGTTGAATTTCGTTTTTCTTTTTTAATAAATCTTGCAAAAATTGTCAACCAATTCCTTGTGTTTTTACTGTATATATGGGTGTGCTGTTGTGTGCCCCCTACATTAATGATTGTGAAACCCAAAAACGTAAACTGTTAAATGTATCCTTCCAGCAAATGGCGGAAAATATAACAAAGAGTGAAAATGTAAGGGGGTCTGAATACTTTCCGTACCACGCTATATAATATATATATATATATATATATATCTATATATACACCCTAAGCATAATTCATCCATGTTGAATGGAGTCTCTGTATTCAAGATTCAAAAATGCATTGCAGGGTTATAGTCAGGGTTGGGAACCCTAGCCTTGAATATTAATGTAGCAATTTCTTCAAGGTTTTTTTTTTTTTTTTTTTTGCCCAGGTGTATGTTTAATATCAACATAGTGAAGTCATGCCACCTTGGAACAGCGAAACTATAATATAACGGGACTCTGGTTAAGGAGAGCTTAAAAAACATGAATAGTTTGAAATGGTCTGACATGTTCAATGCACTTTCATGGTCTGTATCCTGCAATTGATGGTTATAAGTGAAACTAATGATAAAAGTTTAGCCGTAAATGCTGAAATCAGCAGTACGATTGAGCTTCTCTGTTATGCACAGGTAATCCATAATAACTCAAAACATACGCTGAGATCTCTTACGACGTCCATAAGAGAGAAAACTCACTAAACACAAGGATTACCGAAATCACAAGTGCCTAACAATGTCTTGAACTTCTTTGGTTTTTATACCCTCACTCCCCATAACATATAACAGGAAGAAGGCGATGAAGCATTTAACGGCTTGTCTTTAACAAGGTTACCCTGGAAATTCCTGTATCGTAAACAAAAAATGTCTGGATCAATCAGTGATCGGCAGTCAGAATTGTGCAAAGAATTTGTCAAACATGGTACTCTCGTGCACTCTGACACACTGCTATTTCATTTCTGATTAATGCATGTGGAGGCCGCCCCGTGCCTTATGACTTCAACAGCCCCCATCTTAATTCCCTTGGTCGCATCTTAACGGGTACTCTCCAGCGCAAGACCGTGTGTCCATTTATTGCTGGGATAAGGTAGTAAGACAAAAGAATAATATAAAAACTGTAACGTAATAAATCAGCCTTTTTGCAACATTCTTTTATTTAAGCGCCCTTTCTGATTTTATGATTTTTTTTTTTTTTTTTAACCTTGGGTGCAGTGGCTCGACCTCCTTACAGGGTGTTCAAGTTAAAGCAGCCAGTTACAATAATTCTAAGATTACTAAGGGCTAAATTTACTAACAGCTTGCGCCAACGTAAACCGTCTTTTGGCGTTAAAATAGTACTGTCAGGATTTAACTAAAGACACGCAGTGATGAATTAGCGCTGAAAAGGCATGGACAAAGTTATTTTTGCGCCTGACCTTATTGAATATGCATTAGTAGGAGTTTCCCTTTCAGACACAAAATTTATAGGAGAGTATTAAAATGAATCACGCAACTCAATTTCCATTTATATAATGTTTCTCTTGATTTGTCAAACTATTGGTATTAGGCAGTACTTTGAATGCCCAAATTTTTAAAAGCTGTTCTTAAAGCAGCGCTCTTTGCGGTAATTGTGATGACCTCTTGGTAGATTGCGTTGGTCATTGTGAAAATGATCTGGCTGCGTCTGTGTTCTTGAATGTGCACATTGTCAGTAAATCACCCGCAGAATTTTCCTCTCCCATCTGTGTTTTTTATGGAATTGCGCTCTAATGCTAATTTTCCCTGTTTAGTAAATCTGGCCCCAAGTATTAAAATCACATATTACCCATTGCTTGTTACCTGATGCACTATGCTATTGATGTAGAGGAGTATATATATTTGAATTAATGTAGCGATTGATGTATTATTTTGGCATCAACAACATATCTGTCACGTGTGGCTACTGTGAAGAGCACGATGCAGGAGCAGGATCGGGAAACCACATTTATTATAACTCAAACACAGAGAACTAGGAACACAACCACTGTATATAGATGACACCGAACACTGGACACAGGAAACACTGGGCTTAAGTAACAAGGAACTGTGGGTATGAGGATAATTAAGGAAACACAGGTTGAACTAAATGACTAATCAAACTAGAGGGAAAACTAGGTCATGGAGCACATGGGGAGAAAAACACACACAGAACGTCCAGGGGCATGACAATTCGCCCCCCTCCCGGAAGGCACGTTCTCGCACCACATACAATCAACAAAAGGGGGTGGGAAGGTGGGCGTCCTGGAGGCCTCTCAGGGCAGTCTAGTACGGGGTGGGAAGCTTCCAGGGCGGGGTACCACAGGGATGGTACCAAGGAGAGGGTAAAACAGGGAGCGGGGTCCCCCGCACCAAACCCCACCCCCTCAAAAGCGGGCGGTAACAAAGGAGCGGTACCCCCCCACCCCCCCCCTACAAAAATAAAAATTATGCGGAGGACTCCGGGTCCCCTGGCTGGCACAGGCACTGGACTGGGCTCAGGAGTCCACTCCGGGCTGCATTTAGGAACAGAAGACCTCCCTGGGCTGCCCTCGGGAACAGAAGCCCACTTTGGGCCTTTTCCCCCCATACCTCGGGAACTGTGGCCAGTAGTCCCCCCACGATCTGGCCAACTTAAATCAGGAACAGGAGCCCTTCTGGTCTAAACTTAGGAACAGGAGGCCCTCTCTGGGCCAGAGTGGTCCGTTATACATACACGCTGCTCTCTTGGGCAGACTGGGCGCCAGTGAGCCTCTCTGGTCTAGACCTCGGGATCGGGCCTCCCTGCGGCAGTAGACTACGCGGGATCCCCCACCAAAGCCGTCTCTGGGACTGCCCCGACTCAGCAACAGCCGCCCTCTTCTGGAGTTGTTTTTTTTATATGGTGACACAGATACGCCCTCCCCTGCTGGGCTGGACTAGGGAACAGAAGCCTCTCGACTCCCCTGATCTGGGCTCGAGCCATTCGACGACTTCTGGTCCGGGGTCTGGAGCAAACTGTGCTCTTTTCACCCTATTCTTTCTCCTCCTTGGTGTGAGCGTTGGATGAAAGAGATTATGCTACTGTCACTTCATAGGCTTTGTTCTTGGTGAGTGAATCGGCCAAGGGCTTGAGAGGAGTTTGGCCGCCCGCTGTATGGATGATGACTGAAGAGAACTCGGCCCGAGTGAGAACTGGGGCATTATCAGTTGCGGGTGGACCACAGAAGGACGATAGTTGGTAAACGGTGATGTGGAAGGTGGGTACCGACGGTGTAAGCTGAATGAGCCCACTTGCATCTATAATGAAGGGAAAGGCGAATGTCCTCCACATAACAAGCGAAATTCAGAGCCATTAATCGAGTGACATTTATTAAGCAAAGTCTGCTGCACGGTCTTCCCCTACTAACAGTCGTCATTTGGCGAGACAGGAATCTAAACAAATTATTATCATCGAGCCCCATTCGGAAGCAGGCATTAACCATATGATCGCTCCAGCTCAACAGATGTACAACACTCAGGAACTCCTCCACATATCGTTCCAAAGGCTGTCCGTCCTGCTGGATGTTCCAGATTAACTCCTCAGCCCAGTTCATACTTTTGGTTCTGTGTTCTGTCATGTGTATGTTGCTGTGAAGAGCACGACGCAGGAGCAGGATTGGGAACCACATTTATTATAATTCAAACACAGAGAACTCAGAGAACTAGGAACACAACCACTATACATAGACGACACCAAACACTGGACACAGGAAACACTAGGCTTAAGTAACAAGGAACTGTGGGTATGAGGATAATTAAGGGAACACAGGTGAACAGAATGACAATCAACCATGAGGGAAAACTAGGCCACAGGGAGCACATGGTGTGAAAAACACACACACAGAGTGTCCAGGGGCATGACAATAGCTGCATGTGGATCCATTTTAATCTAATGAGCATTGCTATAGAAATTAATTATGTCAGAGTTTGAGGATGTGAACAGCTCGGGGGTTTATTCATGAGTAGAACACATTTTTGTATAAAGAGTTTATAAACTATTTTTATGTAAATTATTATAGTGCAATATTATGTACAAATATATTAGATGAATTTGATTTAGTATCATAAGTAAATATCAAACACTGGATCTTGGAATAGAATGAACATGAACATGTTGATTTCATCAGAGTTATGGAGGTAATGTTTGCAAAAACTAGCAAAACTTTAATTAAACCTGGATTTTATTTCTTTTTTCTAGTTAATGACAGCACCAATTAAAAGTAAACATCACTCCTCATTTATCTGCCTGATGAAATTAATAGATGTGGATAAAAATAAACTAAGAACAAAAGTGAAGTCATAAGCAAGAGCAAAACAAACACAGTTTTACTAAATGAACCCAGCCTGGACAGCTCATACTGTACCACAATGTTTCAGTTTATACCCAAAATCTGTATTTAGGTTAGTTTGTCTTCCAACATCACAGTCTTCTGATAACCCCTCCCCCTCTGCTGTGGAAGGAAAGCTGTGGAAAGTGTTTTTTTTGCCGCTTGTCGTTATGTGTAAGGAAGCACATAATCTGGGTATTTAAAGTTTGGAATAAAACTGGCATGGAATAATGCATAAATACGCAAATTGGGACACACCTAGTGTGATGTTAGCATTTTGCTAAGGTAACTGTAAAATGAATAAGCATAAAAGTACAAAACACACACCGATACTGTGGCAAATCTATTAGTCTATTAATACTGTAATGTCTGTTTGTTGATGTAACTGCAAAGTCATTTAGTAGAATGTCTAAAGACTATCCAAATGAGGTGTTACTCTTGCAATGCATTAAGGGATTATCTTTCAAACTGCCTTTTTGCCCATTTTGATTTAAATACTGAGATGTAAGAAATAGAGAGCACACTAGATTTTGGAACAGAGCTACAGTCACCAAGATAACCCTAAATGCATAATTCAAAACCAGACATGTTCTTTTATACATTTGCATGGGCTAGCATTGTCTTTGTTAAATTCGTGTGGCACAACTATTCCTATGAATTATGTGGCCTTACTCCCTACTGCCATGTGGTACACATCTCACTTAACAGGATCTGACAACGTCCCTACAGAAAGTGTCTGAGCAGGGGAAAAGAGAGACATATTTGCACTTACTCCGACAGATAGGCCTGTGGTCACTCCAGGCCACCAGGGTCTCAGTCACTCTCTGGCAAGTGATGCTCTTTGATCCCTGCAATACGTAGCTGTCGTCACAGGAAAACTGGATGCTGGCTCCGACCCTGCCAAAGTTGAAATGACCGTCAGCGATCGACCAGCTACATGAGTCATACCATCAACCCCAGACCCTCTATGTCTCTGACGCATCCTTCTTTTGTTAGATGAAAGCACTTTCTGTCAAATGTCTATAAACCGCTTGTGTCTTCTATTTTCAGAATCACCCACTTCGTATTCCATTAAATGCAGAACATGTAATGGCCCTTGTTTCTTTCTCTAAGGGCATTAGAAACCTACTTAGTAGCAGTGACCAAAGGTCCTGGTGGTAATGGCCTATTGGTATGGGAGTTCAGACAGACGTGTCAAACAGCAGGCCCAGGCCTGATTAAAGCTGTGTCATGCAGTTAAAAAGGACAAGTGCAGCAGATAAGAGAACAAAAAGAGGACCTACTGGAAGCTGGAGCCAGTTCTTTTCCCATTCTCAGGAATCCCCGGATCTGGACAAATGTCTGCAGCCATCCCACCTTGGCTTACTGCATGAAAGCAGAGCATGCAAGAGAAAGAAGACAAAAACACAAAAAACATGATGAAATGAATAAGACATATTATGTGTGATAGTCGACTGGTGCGTGTTCAAGGCAGCGTATCAGAAGGATTTCACCAGATGCACTGCCTCATTGCTGAACTCTTATGAATACAAAAAAACACGCATACAAGTATGTAAATGGTTTTGGTCAAATTTCACCTAAAAATGAAAGATAGATAGATAGATAGATAGATAGATAGATAGATAGATAGATAGATAGATAGATAGATAGATAGATAGATAGATAGATAGATGATAGATAGATAGATAGGACACTTTTAGAACGTTTATACACTGAATGACACAAAAGGGTCAATGTGCATACATTATATACATAATATATAGAATGTTTCTTTATAAGAACAAACCCTGCCAAAGAAGCTATTAAGAAGAAAAGCAATGGAATGTTCTCTTTCAACAGCCCAAAGTGTACAGTGTTCATAAGAATGCCAGTAAAGATTGCATTCACAGGTGGAATATCTATTCCTGTATAGCTGACAGGGGATTTAGTGATGGTAAGCTCAAGGCTATTTCCCATAAAAAGCAAAGAAAGGTCAAAGCATGTCCCATGTTTCTCCCCTCCCCACTCTCTTGTTCCTCCTAAGCCACAGTGAGTTTGTGTTCACACAGCCTCACTTTCTGACATCCCTCTGAGTTCAATTACTGGCCAAAATCACATTAGGTGAGTTCATGGGTGACTTCATTTCAGGTGCAGCATTGACCCTCTTTACATGCACATAATTTTCCATGTTGTAAATCTTTGACTATTTAGTCTTCATGATACTATATTATACTGGTTATTATTACATAACACATTTTTTATTATTATTTGCCAGCTGTTTTATTTGTATTTCTAAACTGGAACATTGGTGTAATTGGTTATGGCAGTTGGTCTGCACAGACTGTGCTAAATAAAGATATGTCCTTCAATTTCTGATGCAACATCAATAAATTAAATATTATTGATGTTTTAAAGGGTGGCACACTGAACCATCATCTTATAAATAGCTATACATTGGCATAGAATGGTTTTAATCAAAACGATTTTATGCAAGAACAAAGTTAACACCTTGAATTGCACTTTATGCATTATTTGGCTACTGAAGTATACCATTAATAAGACTTTAAACTGTTATTTAATATTAAGTGCTTCAGTAGTTTCCTCAAAGGAATGGTGTTGGTAAAGACATTTTATAATTATAATGTTATAATTAAATGGTCTGGTTGATCTTTGTCTCATACTCAGTTTTTGATAAAATTAGCTTTGTTTGAGACAATTAGTAACAAATAGCCTAGATATGTAAGGGCAGAACTATATATTGTTTTTGAGTTTTGTCTGTACTTATTAGTTTTGGACAGACAGAAAATCGAATTATTTTTGCACACATCTATAGATAGATGGACAGACAGACAGACTGACAGACTGACTGATTGATTGATTGATTATCATTCAGTGACACATTGCGCTACATAATTTTTAGGTAAGCTTGTAGCTTAATATGACATAAAAACAAAATCTACATTTTGTCACATTCATGTCAGTCAGAGGGTCTCTTTGTGTTTAAGTCAGTGGTTCTTGGCCAGAAAAAGCTGCACCAGACTTTGTGTTTATAGTGAAAAGTATGTCTATACAAGTCTAACTTGATGTAAGTGACACAAACTTAATTAACATGTAGAACCCACACAAACCACTTTATGTAAAGTAATCGGTCCTGACCAACACAGAAGCACTTGAATCATGAGGCAAGGTCAATGCATTTGCAAGTGGTGTGTGCATGTGTGTGAAAAGCCCAAGGTTTTCACTTGTGGAGGGAGGCTTTTTGATCACCTGTCATGTCCTTCTTTTTGATGTGGTCTTCAAATGTCATCTCCCCTGATTGTTGATATCAGTTTCTAAAGTTATTCTGCCTGATCAAAGCGGGTGTCTGTTTTTTCTGATCTTTTTCTTGGAAATGTATTTTCCTCCTATAGTGCCCTGCAATCCCCTCAATATGTGTCAAATACTTTCTTATAACGCACATGTAAACGTTTAATACATAACTGCCAAGTGTACTTCCATTCCAATCAAAGATCTAAGAGCTGCCCTTAAAGGTGATGCAAGCCATTTCACTAACGTCTGCCAGATTTAGCTACCAAAGAGTAAAAATCACATTAATTTTCTTCATAGAGAAATGTAATCATTTTTTAGCAATAATACCTTCTAAGATAGCCCTATCAAAAGCTTCAAGGTTAAGGAGTGAACATTTTCACTCAGAAATTACTAGTACATTTATACTACTAGTACATTACAAAAACAATTACAATGAAACAGCAAGTAATTAAACATTCCATTTTTAAGTTAAATTTTGGTATTTTCGGTAAAACTTTAGATTAGGGAACACTATTCACTATTAACCATGCTTATTAACATGCATATTATTAGCACATTGCCTGTTTATTAATGCTTAAATAGCACATATTAATGCACGACCATAATCTAGATCTATTAACCTTACCCAATACATAAACATAACTACTACAACAACTAAATTATTATCAATATGCAACAAATTAGCAGTTTATTGAGTAAAATATGATGGGTTCCTTATCTATGTATTACAATATTTTTATTGTAAAACATACTCCAATAATTTTTCCCTATCGGAACTTAACTCGTACTGCATCCTCCATCTTTCCCATTGCTCTTTCCCGCGATGAGAAAACTATTTTTCTCTGATTACTGAAGCATTTTTCAGTAACGCAGAGTAACGTCTAGGTTACTTGTGTAACCCTCGTTCCCTGAAGGAGGGAACGGAGACGTTACATCAGTGACTGACGAATTGGGATCTCGCCCGAGAGCCCAATCACTTTCGAGTGTTAACTAAACAAGCCAATTACAGTTGGCGTGCGTGTTTCGCCACGAGAACCCCGCCCCGCAGTGCGGGTATAAAAAGAAAGCTCGTACAAACGCACATCATTTTTTCGCTGAGGATCCGAACTAGTGCCCCGCCGTACAGCGTTGGTACACACCTTGGAAACGGAACGTAACTCTCCGTTCCCTCCTTCAGGGAACGAGGGTTACAAAAGTAACCTAGACGTTCCCATTCAGTCAGTCACGTTCTACGTTACGTCAGTGACTGACGAATTGGGATCCGTATGGAAAACGCCACTATTGCTGACCCCCTCCAGCACCCTGCGGTAGCCGGCAAGTCCCCCCACACCAGCTTGGGCGGAAGATAGGACAGCGGCTAGGTAGAGGTGTCCGCCACTGCTGTTCCATTCAGTGGTGCATTGGATAACACTGGGAGAGCGTACCCAGTTGGGACGCTACGGAGCCACATCCCGCACATAGGAGGTATCATGTGGAATTACAAATATGGACTGGCCCAGGGCAGTACTACATATGGAAGTCTCTGCGGTAGACTCAACCCGCCTGGGGTGAGATCACTACACAGCAGAGATGGCAGTGAACGACTGCCAGGGAAAGACAAAGGGCTTACCGTGAGGGGAGCCGTACCGTGGAAGAATACACATGTGGGATCACCCGAAGGGGGAATCACTACACACGGGCACCTAGCCCAGCACAAGGGCTGACCTTGGCATGCACACGAGTGCTGAGCCTGGCGTCTGGCGCTCCGCCACGCCTGACCACCGAGGGTGCGGGAGGAACTCCACCAGGGTTCGCCAAGGGGAACTAATTGAGGAGCACAAAAGCGCACGTATACGGTCCGTAGAGGGGAATGGCGCAGCAAACGTGATCAACACCGAGCAGGTCCGGTGTTACTGCATACCTGAGGCGAGTACACGAGAGGACAAGGGCTCTACACGGAGATTATAGAATCTCGCAACGTGTTAGGCGTCGCCCAGCCGGCAGCTCTACAGATGTCTGCTATCGAGGCGCCCCGCGCCAATGCCCAAGAAGATGCCACTCCGAGGGGGCACGGTAAACGTTGGGCCTGGTATGCCAAGACTATAGCCTCCACTAACCAGTGGGCAAGTCTTTGTTTGGAGACAGCCTTTCCTTCTGCTGACCTCCAAAGCAGACAAGAGCTGGTCTGAGGTCCTGAACCTCCGCGTACGGTCCACGTAAATGCCCAGAGCGCGAACGGGACAGAGCAGAGCGCTGGCTGGGTCTGCCTCCTCCTCCCGGGCAAAAAAAAAAAACGCTTGCACGTTCACCACCTGATCCCTGAAAGGCGTGGTGGGAACTTTGGGCACATATCCGGGCCGGGGTCTCAGGACAACGTGAGAGTTACCCGTCCCGAATTCTAGGCACGAATCGTCGACCGAAAATGCCTGCATGTCCCCTATCTTCTTGACCGAGGCTAATGCGGTGAGGAGCACTGTCTTCAACGATTGAAACTTAAGCTCTACTGACTGCAGATGCTCGAAGGGCTCCTCCTTCAGGGCCGTCAGGACCGAGGGGAGATCCCAAGAAGGTAACAGGTTTTAACCTCCTTGCCCCTCTGAGAAAACTGATGACCAAGTCGTGCTTCCCCACAGACTTAACGTCTACTGCATCGTGATGCGCGGATGGCGGCAACATACACTTTCAGGGTAGAGGGAGACAGCCTTCGCTCCAACCCAACCTGCAGGAAAGAAAGCACGACTGCGATCGTGCATCTACGGGGGTCTTCCAGGCGGGAAAAGCACCAACCGACGAACAGGTTCCACCTCAGCCTGTAAGCGTGTCTGCTAGACGGGGCTCTAGCTGAAGCGATGATGTTTACTACCGCTGGAGGTAGCCCACCTAAAACCTCCGCGTCCCGTCCAGGGACCAGACATGAAGTTTCCAGCGGTCTGGATGTGGGTGCCAGAGGGTGCCCCCTCTCTGGGAAAGGAGATCCCTCCTCAGAGGAATTCGCCAAGGAGGGGCTGTCGCGAGGAGCATCAGTTCGGGGAACCAAGTCCGACTTGGCCAATATGGCGCTACCAAGAGGACCTTCTCCTCGTCCTCCCTGACCTTGCACAATGTCTGTGCAAGAAGGCTCACTGGGGGAAAAGCGTATTTGCGTAGGCCCCGAGGCCAGCTGCACGCCAGTGCGTCTGTGCCGAGGGGTCCCTCAGCCAGGGAGTAAAACAACTGGCAATGGGACATGTCCGGGGATGCAAAGGTCGGCCTGATCCGCCCCCCAGCGTACTCCAATCAGCTGGACTGTCTCGGGGTGGAGTCGCCATTCTCCAGGGAGGGCGGGCTGACGTGAGAGCTCATCTGCTGCACGATTGAACTCGCCTGGGATGTGAATGGCGCGAAACGACCTCAGATGCTTCTGACTCCAGAAGAGGAGATGTCGGGCGAGTTGCGACATGCAACGGGAGAGCAGACCACCCTGTCGGTTGATGTACACAACGGTCGCAGTGTTTTCCGTACGGACCAGTACATGCTTGTCATGTAGCAGCGATTTGAAGCAGCGCAGAGCCATCCATACTGCTTGCAACTCGAGGCAGTTGATATGCCTCTGTAGTCGGGGCCCCGACCAGAGCGCCGCAGCTGCATTCCCATTGCACATGGCACCCCAGCCCCTGGCGGAGGCATCTGTTGACATAACAACATGCCTGGATACTTGCCCAATGGACACCCCTGTCCGAAGTAAGGCAAGATCTGCCCACAGGCTGAAGGTCTGACTGCAGAATGGGGTGACAGAAATCCGGTAAGTGCCGTGTCGCCATGCCCTTCTCGGGACCCGGTCGTGAAGCCAACGATGAAGCGGTCTCATATGAAGTAACCCGAGCGGCGTTACAGCGGCTGCGGATGCCATATGCCCTAGGAGCCTCTGAAATTGTTTCAGTGGAATCGCCGTCTTGCACTGGAAGGACCCCATGCAGTTCAGCATCGACTGCGCACGCTCTACTGAGAGACGTGCCGAGAGGTTGACCGAATCCAGCTCCATGCCAAGAAAAGAGATCCTCTGCACAGGGGAAACCTTTGCTCTTTTCCCAGTTGACCCGAAACCCCAACTGGCTGAGGTGCCGGAGCACCAATTCCCTGTGTTCGCACAACTGCGCTCGGGACTGGGCCAGTATGAGCCAGTTGTCGAGGTAGTTGAGAATGCGAATGCCTCTTTCCCTCAATGGGACGAGGGCTGCCTCCACGACCTTGGTTAAGACACGAGGTGACAGGGATAGCCCGAAGGGGAGGACCTTGTACTGATATGCTCGCCCTTCGAACGCAAAGCGGAGAAACGGTCTGTGTCGAGGGAGAATCGAGACATGAAAGTACGCGTCCTTGAGGTCGACCGCTGCGAACCAATCGAAAGGACGGACGCATTGAAAGATGCGTTTCTGCGTCAACATCCTGAACGGGAGCTTGTGAAGGGCCCGGTTCAGTACGCTCAGGTCCAGGATCGGTCGTAACCCACCTCCTTTCTTGGGTACGATGAAGTATGGACTGTAGAAACCCGACCTCATCTCGGCTTGAGGGACCGGCTGTATCGCATCCTTCACCAGCAGGACTGTGATCTTTGCACGCAAGACAGGAGCATCCTTGTCTGGCACAGAGTTGAACCGAATGCCCCTGAACTTGGGAGGGCGCCAGGCGAATTGAATCGCGTAGCCGAGTCTGATGGTTCTCAGGAGCCAGCGAGACGGCCTGGGGAGCGCTAACCAGGCCCCCAGCGACCGAACTAGCGGGACTAGGGAGACCACCGATGTACCCGCAGTGGGGCAGCGGAGTGGAACTCAGGGACCCAACCCGGGAGGCTGTGCGTCCTAGGGTGGGGTCTGAGTGCGCAGCGCGTGACTTACCTGGCTCCACTGGTGGGCAGGTGGCTCGTGAGGAGGCGTAGCGTCCTTTAACTGAACCCTGCTGCCCACTAGCGAGGGGAGAGGGGGCCGGTTGTGTGGAGACTGGGTCTCGTGCACCTCCGTCCTCACCCTCTTGGGACCCGGAGAAAAAGGAAACTGCTATTTTTTTTTTGAGGTTTTCGGTACCACTGGCTGGAACAGAACAAAACAGGAACAAAGGATTCTCCACCCGACCCTCCTCCGGGGGAAGGAGTGGTGCGTCACCATCTCCTGAAGAGCAGGATCCAAGAGCTCCGGTTCGCCCGTCTCAGGGACGCCGCCTGCCCTGGCGCTTCACGGGCTTGACAGGGGTGGAGACGGGCTGCACCACATTCCTACGGCCATCTCCACGCTGTGGCCGTTGTGAAGGCTGCTGCTGAGGCCGCGCCGGAGTGGTTGTGGAGGCCGCAGGAGGGCACCCTCGCGACGAGCAGACAGAGGGGCTGCAGCCGGCGGTGGGGTGCGGACAGCAGCAGACCGCCGGGGCAGGATGTGTCGAAATGCCTCCAGTGCTTCTGCGCTGGCGGAGAACGTGTTGGGCAAGCCCATCCACCGCTTCGCCGACAGGCCCGGCCTGGGATCTCGGGAGTCCAGAGGATCTTGTCAGGCCTCCCGCCTCCATATCCGCCAGGTCCAACATAGGTTGCTCTCCTGGACACCAATGTGACATATCGCTGGACCCATTGCCCGCGCCGTGACTTTTCGTTCGCCCTAACCGAGTTCCCGTCGCGTGCGCAGTTCCTGCAGGCACACTCTGAGTCAGCAACCACGCCTCGTGCAACTTGCTTCAACGCCTTGGCCTGGTGACTTGCAGGAATCCATGGAGTGCAGGCGGAAGTGGCCTGTCCGCAGCACTGTAGCCTAGCCTTCAGGAGGGGGGGCCGGACGAAACTTACAGGCCCGGACGGAATGGCGTGGACTACCATCTCCAGGCGGTGGCGCTTTGCGGGAGAGCTGCATGGCACCGCGCTCGGTCGACGCGAGTGATGTCCATACCCTTGGCGCCCCCCCTCGAGGTTGTGAGGACGGAGGAGGCAACCAAGTCCTGTTTCGTTCGGCAGAAAAAGGTGTTTCAAGACTTAGTAACCTCCTCATGCACTGCCGGGAAGAATGGAACCGGAGGCGGCAACCGACGTCCGGCCTGTGCCCCCCGGAACCAATCATCCAGCCTCAAGCGTTCAGGAGAAGGAGGAGGCCTCCAGTGCAGCCCGACTCTCATCAACGGCCCGGTACAGCATAGGCGGTCCCGCTCTGGATCTGACTTTCGTCGTCAACCGCCACTCTCCCTGACGTGGCAGCGCAGCCAAATTTTCCTCTCCAGAGAGCTCAGTCTCGCCCTCCGATGCAGCAATCGACATCCTGTCATCCGCCTGTGCACCGCACAAGATGCTGGACACCGCCATGTCCGAGGATCCAGCACACTCGTCCGGAAGCACCAGTTGGTGCGACATGCTTGAGGAATGAGATGCCCGCGGAGACGTACTCGACGGGGAATCTCTCACCGTAACCCTCAGGTCTCCCTGGCCGTGAACCGAAGTAGCCCTCCGAGAACCTGAGGAGCTAGAGCGGGGCATGGCAAGTGGGATACCCCCCCGTTTAATGAGGAGGTAGCTAGACCGCAACGTCGCGATGGTCATATTCCCGCACTGAGAACATGACTCATCAATGAGCGCTGCTTCAGCGTGCTGCAAGACCAAGCACGACACACAGTGATCATGACCGTCAGATGAAGCCAGGAAACGAACACATCCAGAAACGCACGACCGGGAAGCCATCTTTAAAAAGACGCCCATCGCTCGTGAAGCTCTTTTAGAAATAGCTCTTTTAGAATTTTTGGAAAATACTCTTTTAGAGAGAGCGCTGAAGGGGAGGTCGCGGCAAGACCACAGAATGAAAGCTGCAGCCCGCCGAGATTTCAGCAGCCTGAATGGCAAACCCCGCTGATACGCCGTCACACCAACGCCAGCTGTTTCTCGAACTCTCGCGGAGATTCGTCCTGTAGAAGGTTCGGCTCCGAAGCGAAAAGCTGATGTTCGTTTTCCCCAACTGTCATTGGCTTGTTTAGTTAACACTTGAAGGTGATTGGGCTCTCGGGCGAGATCCCAATTCGTCAATCACTGACGTAACGTAGAACGTGACTGCCTGAATGGACGCAGGGCCATTGGTTCGTGCAAGTACATATAAACAACCCATGGTGAGGCAGCGTAGCTGCGCAAGCTTATGGCCATGAAATGGCTGGGGTCATCTGGCTATATAAGCGGGCATGCTGGCATAGGATCCTCCGATTTATTCTCAATCAGCGATGATGATCTTCTCTTCGCTGAACTATGAGACTTGAAGCCTTCTTGCCATTGACACGCCTCACAGCAGATCAAGCTGATTCAGTGCCTGCTCTGCTCAGCTGTTCACTGCTCCGCCTCTTCAGTGAGCCTCTCATGAGCCGCCTTCAGCATCTGCAAGCTGCTGTTTCAGCACATCTGGTGAGTTTAAAAGAGCAAATTTCTAAGAGCAAATTCCACGGAATTGATTCAAATGCCACGCCGCTACACTCTTAAAAATAAAGGTGCGTCACCATGCCATAGAAGAACCTTTTCGTCTAAATGGTTTCATTAAGAACCTTTAACATCTGAAGAAGCTTTCTTTTTCACAAAAGGTTCTTTGTGGCGAAAGAAGGTTCTTCAGATTACAAAAATATAAGAAATAGATTGTTCTTTAAAGAACCTTTGACTAAATAGTTCTTTGTGGAACCAAAAAGGGTTCTACTATAGCATCGCTTGAAGAACCTTTTGAAGCACCTTTATTTTTAAGAGTGTATTGTGGCTCGAGCAGGGCACCCCTGCACACTCATGCCGGGTACGGTGAGTGCATTTCCTGTTTGGGGAAATCCCACGCGGAAGCCGCGCTCACCGAGACGGATTTTTCTCACTGAGAACATGAGTCTCACCTCTCTGCGCTTGCGGAAGGCTCCACCCCTAGCACCCTCCCATTGTCTTCCTCCCAGGAGCCTGTGAGGAAAAAACAGCGGGGCAGAGGAGCTCAGATACGAGTGAGCCCACGCGTGCCCAAGCTTCTCCCGTTAGTTTCACCCGCCCAGACCAATGTCCCTCATCACGAGTGACTTGGTCTCATTCCAGGGATTTGACTACAATCCCTAGATGACAGTATGTCATTGGCGGCACCAGACGCGGAAGATTGGATGGGCTCGACGAGCGCCCCTGTCCCCTCGCCGTCTATGGAACCCATCGATGCTAAAGCAGGGATGGACGTCGAAGTTTTCCATGTCCTCTCTAGAGCGGTCGAAGAGCTGGGTTTAAAGTGGTCTACTCTGGAGGAGCCCACTCGCAGTCACCTGGATGAATGGTTCTCGTTGGGGTGCCGCCAGGCCCCTCGGCAATGAGCTTCTCCATTCTTTTCCAGAGGTTCACACCAAGATCACTAAGTCGTGGCGCACCCCCTATTCGGCCCGCCTACGCACATCTGCTTCATCCGCCCTCACCACAGTCGACGGCGCTGAAGAAAAGGGCTACAAAAAGCTGCCTTCCCTGGATGAGTCAGTGGCCGCATACCTCTGCCTAGCCACTGGAAAGTTGCCCATCCTTCTAAGCCCTGTAAGACGACGCTAGCCCTCGCTGGACGAGCCTATACCTCGGCTGGCCAGGCGGCCTTGGCATTGCATTCCATGGCCGTCCTCCAGGTCTTTCAGGCCAAACTCCTCTGTTGCATGGACGAGTCTGGACCCGATCCAGCTGCGTTTCAGGACAACGGCTCAGGCCATCAGCAGGTCAATGGCCAGCTTAGTGATGCTAGAGCAACACTTATGGTTAAACCTCACGGAGATTAAGGATGCGGACAAAGTCCGTCGACCTCAGGCACTCCCTCATTAAACAGCCGTTCAGGATGACTACTTTGAAGCAGATCCTCTCGCAAATATGCCCAGGGGACTGGTTCTTCTCTCTGGACCTGAAAGATGCTTACTTTCACATCCATATAGCCCCTCATCACAGGCAATTCTTGAGATATGCCTTCGAGGAAGTGGCATATCAATACATGGTCCTTCCATTGGACTGTTTCTAGCTCCTCGTACGTTCACGAAGTGCTTGGATGCAGCTCTTTCCCCTCCGAGACAGATGGGAATTCGCATTCTGAACTACCTCGACGACTAGCTCATCCTAGCCCAGTCAGAGGCCAAGCTAGTATCCCACAGGTCCCTTCTCCTTAGCCACTTGGAGTGCCTGGGGCTCAGGGTCAATTTTGCCAAGAGCTCATTCTCTCCCAGCCAACAAATTTCGTTCCTGAGAGCAGTTTTTGACTCAGCCAAATGAGGGCTATAGTCATGCCAGAGCGTGCCCTGGCCATACAGCAGCTCGCCGCCTCCTTCAAAGTTGGAGCCTCCCTCCCTCTCAGGATGCTTCAGATGTGTCAAGGTGGACCAGGCCTGCATGGACCAGGCCCCTTAGAAGAACCCTCAGTGGTTAGAATGGGGCATGGCTCTGGGAATGGTCCTCAGCTGTGGGCTCTGTACCTTTGGCCTCTTGATCGGAGCCTACAGACCTCCCTAAAAGCTTCTTAAATACTACTTCACAGGCTAGAACCCAAGTCTACAAGACTCTATGCCCTTAAATGGTCAGTCTTCTCTCCAAAGACCCAACCTCCTGCGACATGTCAGTGGCTACATTTACATGCACAATTTTTGGTTGAATCTGAATGTAGTGTTTACATGAACGCTAAAGAAAGTCATCGGGTTGATGTGCATGTTTATATGTCACAAGCTTCAAATCAGAATTAATTTTTTTGACATGCGCACACTGCACAACTATAGAGTTTCTCACTGTTTACACATAATAACCACTCTCCTACATGGATTATTTATTTGTTCTTAACAGCAGAATTAATGTTTATTAATTTATGGATAAATATACATATAAACCGCTGTGCCGTGCTGCTCATATATATCACACAGTAAAAATGCCCCTCCCCGCGCCCAAAACGGGTTGCCTGTGGATGAGAATCCAAAACAAGGACTGTTGGGAGGTTGTTATGCTCCACTTCACAGTTGCCGAGTGAAAGAAGAGTTTTATAATGCAAGCACGCATTTTTATACAACACTTTATTCAAAAGGAAGAACCGCTCAGACGTCATTACACTATGCGCAGTTCTTTCAGTTTCAGGGTTCAATCCGATCGAGTGTTTACATGCACTCTCAATTGTATTAGAAAAGGAATAAACCATACCCTTCAATCTGATCGAAATTTCATTCCGATCAAGCTCAATCAGATCGATTAAGAAGTTTACATGAAGGCTTTTAAATCCGATTGAGCCGTCAATCCGATTACAAATGGATAATTTGGTTGCATGTAAACGTAGCCAGTGACATTGTCCTTCCTCCAAGAGTTGTTGGATAAGGGTCGTTCCCATTATACACTCAAGGTCTATGTAGCAGCTATAGCAGCTTCTCACGCTCCTATAGCCGGCCAGTCAGAGGGCAGGAACAACTTGGTTGTTTGGCTTTTATAGGGGTCTAGGAGGCTGAATCCGCCTTGCCCCCTTACTGTCCATACATGTGACCTGCCCACGGTCCTGAGGGCTCTTAGCAGTGGTGAGCGGTGACTTTTTAAACCGGGTATGCTGAGTGATAAGACCACCCACCCATCGCTTTTAGGACACTCAAAAAAGACCACAGATGACAAATAAGAAACACCGTGGCACGTGTCGATTTAAAAGTATGCACATTTCAACCCTTATTTGTAAATGATATTCATCTCCATTCCTTCTTCTATCGTTTCAGGTTTATCCATTGTTATTCGAATGCTAGAAAAGTATAGCTGGTTTTACAAGTAAAAACCGCCAAATAATGTTTACACATAGAGCTATGATACGTAATAGAGGGTGGGAAGATGGGGGGGGGGGGGGGATTTCCCCCGGTCTAATGTCTCTCTGCATCAGTAAATTATTTTGTTATTCCGCGTGAAAGGAGTTCAAACTCCAACCCGGGTGACACTACTCCAATAACAGACCATGCAAAATACCCCAAAATATTTAAAATATTGCAAAGTAACGTTGCAACCTTGCAAACAATAATAAAATCAGAGAAGGACTTTAACTGTAAGCGACACGAGCATACGCAAAACAAAGGGAACAATATGATGTTTGTTATTATTAAAATTGTATATAGCCAATGTTTTTATTTAAAAAAAAAAATATTTACCGCTTAGGCAATAACGTTGACAATAACGATATCTTCAACATACGTTGTCTATGACCAAAAATGTAAGAAGATATGTTTTCAGTGGATTTTTAAAATGTGCTTTGCTTGAGAAAACAAAAATATAAAGTTACAGTGTTTTTTTTCTTTTGATATAGGCAAGTTGGTTTTGCATCAAACACAATGTGATTTTCGGCAATCGAGATCTGACAGCAACAGCACATTTTTCCGCTTGGTTCACGGACAGCTTACCTAGTGCATTAAATCAGCCACAGACCAGCAAATCACTGAGAGCATGCTACAATCCTGATGACTTATAGCAACAGAGCAGATGCGAGAAAGCTCCGGAGATTCGCAGCTTATATGGACGGAACGCCACTGGCTCTTAGGAGTTCCCACTTTGAGCCACTACAATCGGCCAACCTCTGGCCCCTACCGCTAAAGACCGCCCTGCTAGCTTTAGCATTGGTCAAGTGAGACTTGCAGGCACGCTACATGAGCCCTACCTGCCTTGAGTTCAGGCCAAGCGACTCCAAGGTCGTCCTGAAGCCAAGGCATGGTTACACACCTAAAGTGCTCTCCACTCCATTCAGGGCACAGGTTATAACACTCTGTGTTTCCTCCCTCGGAGGATGACCAGGAGTTAAAATTGCTCTGCCCTGTCAGGGCTCTGAGAATTTACATTGAGCATTCCACCCCGTTCAGGAAGTTGGAACAACTCTATGCTTCAGCTGTATGCTTCGGTGGCCGCGCCAAAGGGATTCTGTGGTGTAGCCTCATCCTGGGCATGGCCTAGCGGTGTGTCCATTGCTGAAATCTGTGCAACGGCCGACTGGGCCTTGCCGTCTACCTTTACCATGTTCTACAACCTGGATGTCCCGGCCAAAGAGGCCCGGGTCCTTTCTTCATAATAAGTTGGCACGCACCTGCCACAAGGCAGGACCAGTTCGTCAGTCTTTTGCCTTACTTCTTGAATGCTCTTGGCCCTCCTTAAGTGCCGAGGCTGTACAGAGTTTTTCTTGGAACGAGTATTCAAGGCCGGGCTGACCTCTGAGAGTTTAGCCCTGTTTGCTTCTTGGGGTTTACTATGAATACGTGGTCCATCGGCGACCCCTAGGTGCTTTTTTTTTTTTTTTTTTTTTTTTTTTTTTTTTTTTTTTTTTTTTTTTTTTTTTTTTTTTTTTTTTTTTTTTTTTTTTTTTTTTTTTTTTTTTTTTTTTTTTTTTTTTTTTTTTTTTTTTTTTTTTTTTTTTTTTTTTTTTTTTTTTTTTTTTTTTTTTTTTTTTTTTTTTTTTTTTTTTTTTTTTTTTTTTTTTTTTTTTTTTTTTTTTTTTTTTTTTTTTTTTTTTTTTTTTTTTTTTTTTTTTTTTTTTTTTTTTTTTTTTTTTTTTTTTTTTTTTTTTTTTTTTTTGTTTTTTTTTTTTTTTTTTTTTTTTTTTTTTTTTTTTTTTTTTTTTTTTTTTTTTTTTTTTTTTTTTTTTTTTTTTTTTTTTTTTTTTTTTTTTTTTTTTTTTTTTTTTTTTTTTTTTTTTTTTTTTTTTTTTTTTTTCTTTTTTTTTTTTTTTTTTTTTTTTTTTTTTTTTTTTTTTATTGTTTTAGGAAGTTCAAGTATTGGTCATTCCTCTATCATAGCACGGCGTGACTGTACTGGTTCCCCATCACGTCTAGCTATGCAGTACAAGTGGAGTATCGATAGGGAACGTACTCAGTTACTAATGTAACAACTTCACAACTTTGTTTTATTTGAAAAGGGGCGGAACATTTAAATGTTTTTGAATTTTGGAAACTTTCCAGGATTTTTTTTTTTTTAATTTTGGAAAAAAAACAAAAAAACATGAATATATGTAAATATAAGTATTGCTTGAAAGCAATTTTTAAACAATAAGCACTTGTCACACTAATCACTGAATTTTCCCACAACATATTATGCTTTTATCTGTTTCAAATAAACCCTTCCCTGCAAGGAAAAAAACAACAACAACACAAACTGTGGTTAATTAACCATTTCAAAGTGTGTAGGCCTATATACAGATAGTCAAAAGTCTGGCTCTGTAAAAGTAAAACTGCATGTGCACAAATGCATTTACTGTGCACTATAAAAGTTACACTGGCATGTTTGGGTGGTGAAACTATGTGATTTGTTTCAGTAAAATGGCAATCTCTTAATTTCCTGTAAGTGAACTGCACTGTTTGTCATGAAAACCCTAGGCAACCTCTCTCGTGTTG
The DNA here is from genome assembly GCA_018155175.1 of Sinocyclocheilus anophthalmus. Taxonomy (NCBI): domain Eukaryota; kingdom Metazoa; phylum Chordata; class Actinopteri; order Cypriniformes; family Cyprinidae; genus Sinocyclocheilus; species Sinocyclocheilus anophthalmus. The sequence continues at coordinate 62,816 of JADLZN010004095.1, forward strand.
CATGCAATGACTGACTGAGTGTCCATAAACAAGATATTGTAATCATGCACACACTGTGTAAATTTTACAGAAGCTCAAATGAAGTGGTGTACTTCACAGAGTCAGCAGCTTTTGTAATGTTAATTGCCACGGAACTTGTTCAACGAAGCGCAGAACGGGCAAAATCATCCATACAGCATAACGTTGCACAGCTTCCTCCACCCTATTAAGAATATCATCAAGGGCATCTTTATTAAACTCATAATGAAAACAAGCAAGGCCACAATAGTGACTAAGAATACAGTTGTGCTGAGGAGAATGGAACAGTTCAGCTTTATTTCATTAATCCTGCGTTTATAAATTAATAAAGTATAGATTTTCAGAGGCATAGACATATTAGCATTCCTTCAGCCAATAAAATTGAACTTTTGGCTTTTTAAAATTGTGGTGTGGTGCCTGCATACAGTTTTATTAAATCAATATGAAACTAACACAATTATGTAAGAAACAGGACAATTGCAGAGTTTAGGACTACTATACAAACATATCTCAAAGTGTAATGCTGTGATTGACCAATCAGAATTAAAAAAATTCCATGGAACCGTGTAATAAAGTCTATGCTAGGGCAGGGTGGCACGACCATAAATGTGTGCAACGGTAGCAATTTTAACCAGTAGAGATTTTGCTATACATGGAGTACATTTACATGTGCATTCACATATAGTGGTTCCCTTTTTTATCCAAAGTGACTTACAATGAGGACAATAGAAGCAATCAAACCAACAAAATAGCAACAATATGTAAATGCTGTTACAAGTAGCAGGGTAATGCAAAAATGCAGAGCAAGATCTTTCTCAAACTAGCCAAGATGAGGAAAAACATCAGTTCTTAGTTAAGTGGTGTAATGCAAAGTGGCATAACAATTTAGCAGATGTGTCATCAGGTATGTGGACACTGCATATTTTATAACAGACTGGATTGTGGCTCATCTACAGAATTTGAAGTTAGAACAATCTGCTGGTTTGTGTAAAAGTATCAATTAACATAATAAAAAAGTATATAATAAAAATGAAATAAATAAAACATTAATAAACATTTAAAAAAAATTCAAACCAAAAGTAAACTTATTGTGACAAAGATATGATACCAGGTTCCCTTTCAGTCGGTCACTCTCGACGTCACGTCGGATGTCTGACGAATTGGGATCTCGCTTAGAGGGCCCAATCTACTTTGAGTGTAAACTAAACGACCCAATGCACATTGGCATGCAATTATTGAATCCAGCTGCTGCTGATCACAGCGTGAGTATAAGTAGTCAGCAGATGCAGTGCATATTCAGCTTTTCGCTTCGGAGCCAAGCGATCACATCACTGCTCCTGACTACTCTACTGAGAGAAGAAGACTGAACGAGTTCAGCGCGCTCTTGGAGAGCTCTTCGTGTTGGCGGACGGCGCTTCAGCGGTGGTGGTTTCCCGTGTCGAGTGGGTTGCACACATCAGGCTGCACTACCCCTGTTTGTGTTGCAGATGATCATCTCCCATGTGCGCCTCAGCACGCTAAAAGAGCTTTTTCCCCGAAGGCAATTTCGGGTGAGTCTTTTTAAAGACGACGTTGCTTGGAAAACTTGACGTTACGTCTTTATAAAGAAGATGTGGGTCTTGCTATAGACAACGCATCAACTGGGCGTTTTTGGATGCGGTCGTTACCTGGCACTGGGTGATGGTCACGATCGCTGCCTCTCGTGCCTGGGCATGAAGCACGCTGAGGTGGCTTTCGTGGATGACTCATGCTCCCATTGCGGGGGTATGACCATCTCGGAGTTGCGGACCGGACTCCGTTACCTGCAAAGGGGCAGAGTGCCCGTGCCACTGCCTAGATCTGGGATTCCCTCTGGCAGCAGCCGGGGGCGTCCTTTTTCTGGCGGTGGGCGGAATGGTCTTACGGTCACGGTGAGGAATTCCCCGCCGGGGATGCCCAAGCCCGCCGGCACATCGAAACCAGCGGAGCTCTCAAAAAAAGCAGCTGGCCCGCCGGGGGGGTACCCCGTGTTCTTCGAGGCTTCCCCTGCGATTCAGATGTCGGGTGCAGCATCGGAGGGTGAGCCAGAGCTTTCTGGAGAGGAAGATTCGGCTGCGCTGCTCTCCTCCGGGACCGTAGCAATGCCTGAATCGGATCCAGAAATAATGGCTATGCTTTCCCGGGCCGCCGTAGGGGTAGGGCTCGAGTGAAGACTTTCACCGTGTCCCGAGCCCTCAAGGTTGCACGATTGGTTCTCGGGGTGGTCCGCGCTGGTTCTCAGCGCCCCGCCTCGGTGCCTTTCTTCCTGGAGGTGCATGAGGAGCTCAACAGGTCGTGGACGGCACCTTTTTACTGCCGGAAACTGATTTGCTGGATCCTCCTCCCTCCCCACCCTCGATGGTGGGGCAGCTAGGGGGTTACAAGGGTCCCCCCGGTGGAGCGGTCGGTTGCGATGCAGTTGTGTCCTAATACCGCCTCCAACCGGCAGGGAGAACCGTGCCTCCCCTCCCGGGTCTGTAGGTACTCGACTGGCCAGCGATGCCAATACGACCTGTGGAGAAGCTGCCTCTGCCTTACACGCTACGGCGTGATTGCAAGTGCACCAGGCCAAGGCACTGAGGGACTTGCACGAGGGTGGTCACGACCCGGAAGTTCGCAGAGAACTCCGCACCGCAGCGGACCTCGCGCCACGAGCGACGAAGGTTACGGCGCGGTCTCTGGGTCGTGCCATGTCCACTATGGTGGTCCGGGAGCGCCATTCTGGCTGTGACTGGCTGATATGCGCGAGACGGACAAGACACGATTTTTGAACGCCCTCGTGTCCCAGTCCGGCCTTTCGGCGACATGGTGGAGAACTTGCCCAGCGGTTCTCCGCTGACCAAAGCAGACTGAGGCCATCAAGTACATCCTGCCCCATCGTCCAGCTGCTGCCGTCGCCGAGGGCGGCACCCCTGCCACCACCAAAACAAGAGCAGAGCTCCTGCGGCCTCCAGCAAAGCTGTGCCGTGGAGCCGGTCGCAGGGCAGCCGCCCCGCCCGTCCAGGCCCCCGCCAAACCTGGTGGCAAGCGAGAGAGCAAGCGGCCCGGAGACTGGCGACCCAGAGGTGGAGGGACGTGCTCTTCAGGAGATGGTAAGCACACCACTCCCTCCCCCGGAGGAGGGCCGGGCGGAGAATCTTTTCATCTTTTTCCCACCACTGGCCTCTCGGTCGGTGGTACCCAAATTCTCGACAAAGAGCACTTCCTCTATTTCTGGGTCCCCAGAGGGGACGGGGGGTTGTGGACGATCTAGTGCGTATCACACTCACCCTCCTCTCTCGCCAGTGAGCAGCAGTGGGCGGATCGGGAGGACGAACCAACGGACTACCCACGCACCCTCTGCTCGAACGCAGGTCAGTGTTACACACACCCAGACCCCGCCTCGGACCGGCTACGAGGCGCCCGGGCCGGGTCCCTGCGTTTATCCGCGCTGCCCCACTGCGGGTACGCATGTAGTTCCATTGATGCCACTTGCGCAGTGTCTGGGAGCCTTGCTTGAGCTACCCAGCCAGTCTCGATGGCTCCTTCGAACCGTCAGGCCTGGCTAGGCCACATTCCTGGGCTGCTCAACCGGGCAGCTGACGAGCTGTCTCGAGCTGCGCTCCCTGGAGAATGGAGACTCCATCCCCAGGTGGTCCAGCTGGTTTGGGGACGTTTCGTAGCCGCTCAGGTAGACCTGTTTGCCTCCACGGACACGTCCCATTGCCAGTTGTTTTACACCCTGGCCGAGGGAACCCTCGGCACGGACGCACTGGCACACAGCTAGCCGCGGGCCTTCGCAAATAGGCGTTTCCCCCAGTGAGCCTTCTTGCACAGACTCTGTGCAAGGTCAGGGAGGATGAGGATTAGGTCCTGCTGGTGGCCTATTGGCCTTTCCGGACCTGGTTCCCGGAACTAATGCTCCTCGCGACAGCCCCTCCTTGGCCGATTCCTCTGAGGAAGGATTTACTGACTCAGAGACGGGGCACCCTTTGGTCCAGACCTCTGGAAACTTCATGTCCGGTCCCTGAACGGGACGCAGAGGTTCTGAGTGGCCCCAAGAGGTAGTTGACACCATCACTTCAGCGAGAGCACGTCTACGAGACACGCCTACGCTTTGAAGTGGAGCCTGTTTGTTGAGTGGTGTTCTTCTCGCCGAGACGACCCCCGGAGATGCCCGATCGGAGTCGTTCTGTCCTTTTTGCAGCAAGGGTTGAATCGAAGGCTGTCTCCCTCCACCCTTAAAAATTATGTCGCTGCAATCGCTGCTAACCAAGACCCCGTAGAAGGGAAGTCGCTGGGGAAGCATGACCTGGTCGTCAGGTTCCTTAAGGGGGCGAGAAGGTTAAATCCTCCACGGCCCCCTCTATTCCCTCGTGGGACCTGACTCTGGTGCTCATGGCACTACAGCAGGGCCCATTCGAGCCTTTTTGCAGGCGGTTGAGCTGAAGTTAATTTCAATGAAGACTTTGCCGCATGCTAGCATGGCCCTCCATCAAGAAGGTAGGGGACCTCCAAGCATTTTCGGTCAACGTTGTGCCTAGAGTTCGGTGTTTGCCGGCTGATTCCCAGGTAACCCTGAGGCCCGGCCCGGCTACGTGCCCAAGGTTCCCGCTGCTCCCTTCAGGGATCAGGTGGGGAACCTCCAAGCGCTGCCCTCGGAGGAGGCAGACCCAGCCCTAGTTTTGCTCTGTCCCGTCCGAGCCTTAAGATGCTACGTAGACCAGACGCAAAGCTTCAGGACCTCAGACCACCTCTTTGTCTGTCACGGAGGCCGGCAGAAGGGGAATGCCGTCTCAAACAGAGGATGGCCCACTGGATAGTGGATGCCATCACCCAGGCTTATCAGGCACAGGGTGTGCCCTGCCCGTTCAGTTAGCTCACTCAACTAGAGGTGTTGCATACTCCTGGGCGCTGGCTCGTGGCGCCTAGCTGACAGATATCTGTAGGGCTGCGGACTGGGCGACCCCCAACACGTTCACTAGATTCTATAGCCTTCGTGTGGAGCCGGTATCCTCCTGTGCTCTAACCTCAAATGGGTAGAAGCACTGAGAGGCCCCGGCTTCGGGTCGGCTTGCAAAAAAAATCCAGAGAGTCCATATAGTAGACCCTGTTGAGTTCCTCCATCCCCTCGGCAGCCAGACGTGGCGGAGCGTCCGGCGCCAGGCCTTCACTCGATGAATCCTCGAGAACCGGTAGAAGGCTGGGTTCCATATGTAAGACCTAAGTGGATCCCATATGTGTAAAGCCCACAAAATAGCCTTGAGCCCGTGTTTCCCCGGCAGACTTCTGCCTTTCCAAGAGGGTTCAATCACCTCCATACTTCCATATGCACCTAAGGGATGTCCAAATGTGTATTGCTTTCGAAACCTCCTTCGGGAAGGATGGAGCTTCCGCAACGTCCCTGTCCCAAGTAGAACGGGTGCATTTTCCCAGTGTTATCCAGTCTTACTCAGTGGGTAGTGCCATAGTAGCAGTAGCTGGTCCTCTTGTGCAGGCCTTGGCCTACGCCAAAAAGTAGGGGCGCAGGTGGCTTCCACAGGACACTGGAAGGGGCGGTAGCTGTGGCCTTTTGGTAGGATCCCAATTTCGTCGGTCCTCCGACGTGACGTCGAGAGTGACTGACTGAAAGGGAATGTCTCGGTTACATATGTAACCCTCGTTCCTGAAGGAGGGAACGGAGATGTCACATCACGTACCATCGCCACGGCTGCTGTACCACCGCTGAACGGCCGGGTCACCGGCTCAGCTCCTCAGTGAAAACCTGAATATGCGCTGCATCTGCTGCCTACTTATACTCACGCTGTGATCAGCAGCAGCTGGATGCAATAATCGCATGCCAATGTGCATTGGCTCGTTTAGTTTACACTCGAAGTAGATTGGTCCCTCTAAGCGAGATGGTACGTATCGAAGCAGTTCAGAATTGAAATGTCCAGTGAGTGTCGCTAAAACTTTAAAGCAACATTGTGTTGGAAATTAACATACCCCCTACACCAAACCCAAGCATAAACATTCCCAATAGTGTTAACGAAAGAATTTGCTCATGCATCCGTGCTATTTTAACTTCTTTCTATGCGATTTTGACCTGTTTTATCGAACCGTAGTTTCACGGGATTCATACTGGAGCTCCAACTACAAAGTAACTACAGAGTATTGCGCAAACTACAGAGCCAACCTACTGTGTAAGAAAACCCAAATATATGTAGCTGTATATGTGACGCTAACATTCAAAAGTGTCCGTTTTCAAATATCGCAGCATATTAAAATAGCTTTGAAGTCATGACATAATATTGTGCAAGTAATTGTGTGAAAATTAGGCTTTCTTAATCTAAACTTTGGGCCTCTAATTCATACTTTTTGTAAAAAGGAATATAAGTTGTCTGAGTTTTACTCAACCTCTAGTAGTTATTTCAACTGGAAACTGCAGTGATTTGTACATATAGGTACTTTTTTTGTTTGTTTGTTTTGCAGAAATGTAGGTAGAGGCACATATTTCAAATGAGCCTGGGTAGAATTCATACCATGCTCTCGCATGAGCTAAATCACTACTTGCATACTAAAAAGCAGTGAGAACTTTACACATTTTACCTCAATTATTTTATCTTGTCTAGACCTCAGGGCCTGCAGTGAAAGAAGCATATTAGGTCGTTTCTGCTTAGATGAACTGACGTGTTCTCTTGTTTTATGTTTGCTTAGATTTAAGTGGGGGACTGTGTTAGAAGTGTACTTACAGACTGCATTTTTGTGACTTGTATCCTTGCTCGGGAGCATTTTCACCCCTCTGGATTTCAGCTCGATGGCCTTCTTCACTGTTGGGAGAGGGTAAAGGTGAAGTGTGTGGAAGTGGAAATCACAATCCATTTATACAGTTAGCAAAGCCTGTCAAGTGCCCAAGAGTGCCAACACCTCATTGAATATGAGCAATCCTCTATGAATCAGTCTTGCATGGGCCATCAAAATAAGACTATCCTGATGGGCAGAGGTTTTTTATAATTAGCAGAGGTATGACAGATCTCAAATGATGTGCACACTTTGTTATCTGAAACACAACTATCATTGTGGCATGCAATTATTGGACACCTACCAATATTTGCATCATCTGGAGCCAATTTAGATTTCAAGGCATTTCTGAATTCAGTCCTGTAATTATGCCATGTAGGATACCAATTTATTACCCGGGTATCATGAAAATTCACCTTGCATAATTTCCTCTCTGTATGGCATCTGCCCCATCACAGTGTTGGGGGTAACGCATTACAAGTAACGTGAGTTACGTAATCAGATTACTTTTTATCAAGTAACTAGTAAAGTAACGCATTACTTTTTAATTTACAAGAGAATATGTGAGTTACTTTTTCAAATAAGTAATGCAAGTTACTTTTTTTCTAATTTATTAATTGACAGCTCTCCTGTCCCCATGTTGAGAGAAATCAGAAGATGTTACTGTAGTTCTAAAATAAATATGCATATGAATATGAATTAATTCATCTCACTCACAAAAAAAAAAACACAGATTCAGTATTCCTCAAAATGAATAAAAATAATGCAACTCAGAATATGACGCAAACCTGCAATAATTAAATGTTAAACAACACATATCCTTTATGTATTTAATCCCATTCTATTAACCAATGTCTTTGCTTCTGACATTCGATGATCCATTTCAACCGTACTAATAAGCACAAATTACTCTAGACAAACATCTTTGTGTCTTTTTTTTATTGCTGAAGTGTGTTGAAATTTCTTCTTCTGCGTTCTACTGTACAGACTTGAATTTACATTTCCTTCAGCCTGAGGCTTATTCATTTCACTTTTGGTGTGAAAAGGCTTTTACATTTGCCAAAAATAGAACTTTTTTATTTTAAAAACAAACAAGCAAGCCCTATCCAGATTTAAAAAGTAACACAAAAGTAACGTAACGCATTACTTTCCATAAAAAGTAACTAAGTAGCATAATTTGTTACTTTTTATGGAGTAACGCAATATTGTAATGCATTACTTTTAAAAGTAACTTTCCCCAACACTGCCCATCAGTAGGCTTTAATACAATAACAAGGTCTTTTAATAAATATGATAGACACAATAAAGCAATGTGGCAAAATGTGGTGATTATTTGTTGTGCGAAATAACCCCTTTAAATGTATTTAAAAGCCACCCTTGCTATGCCTTCAAACTGCCACAGATTTTGGGGGGGAAGGACATGTTATGCACTATACCATTTTGTTTCCATTTTTAACTAAATTAAAAAATGTTGGAGATAAATATTGCAATTTTATACCAAACATTTCCTAAATCTATTACTTATCCCAACACTGTATAAGCACACATGGTGTTACATATTAAAGGCCTACATTTAAAATGTATATATTTGATTTGCAAATAAAATTTCCATCCATTTGGATTACACAGTTTTAATATAAACTAATAAACTTAATGTGATGCATATTCATCAGACATACATACATAAAAACAGGTAAGATAGACATAAGATTTCTGTTAGAGTATTAATAAACGGAATGTGTTTTATATACAAAATAACCAAGTTTACCTAATTATCATCCATAAATCAACCTTGTGTGAATCTCATACAATTTTTAAATATTTGAATGTTGCTTGTTCCACAGCTACCCATATTTTACCATGCTCATACTTTTAAACTGAAGAAGTATAATTATTTTCACAATTAATAGCATTTTGCATTTTCTGCGTATTCTGGATTTATGCATATTCTGCGCATTCTGGATAAATGCATTTTTTTTATATATATTGCATATATTGTTTTAATAAAATCAAGTAGATGTGAATAGTTAATATGAAAATACACCATTATTTATTTATTATTTTTGCAATAGCTTCTTCAGGTGTGCTAAAGTGTGATGTTGCTCATCCATATGCTAAGCTGAGGATTTACAATCATCTGACGATTCAATCCAAATTTATGTAAATTTGATTTGCAATTCAAATATGCCTACATAAATCTTAAAAGCCCTACATAATGTATGTTGTGTATTATTTAACATGTAAAAGTCAAAATTATATATCAAATTTAACAAGCAAATTCACAATACACATTTTGTCATTCAACATAAATTAAACTGATCACAAATTAAATTATAACCCAAATGTTATTCTTTTAATCCTCATATTTGTAAGAGAGAGAGAGAGAGAGAGAGACTTTTACTGTGACCTCAGGAATAGGTGTTCATGTGATTTCATCACTGTAGCTATTCTCTAAGTGGTTAATCTGACAGTGTTACAACCGTCCCCATTCTCACCTATTCCTGCACTAAGACTGTGGCCATTTTCAATCCATTGTAAGCATGCACATAATTTGTAGTCTACACTAATTGCAATACTTCAACTGTGCATATATTTTTGTCATATAAAAAGAAAGTGCATTTATAGCCAACACTAAAATGTAACAAATTCAACAAATCCCCTGAGCTTCCCCTGAGATTCACGGCATCCCTCGCTTATTATGCAAATAGAAAACACGATCATAAACGCATATCATGAAAATGATTTAGAAGCGCCTCATCTTGCGTTATTCACGTTAGAAACATGAATTCCCTCACTACTGTCGTGACTGATTTCCCAAATATAAACAGGGGGTAGGGGGTGGGGGGCGTTCAGTGGGATGTTGTAATCATCATTCCAGCAATGTGTCTGCTCATTGAGTCACTTAGACAAGCCAAGATGTAATTTTTAGCTACAGAAGCATACGCCAAGGGATGTGCTGTCTTTCATTGCCAACTGTCCCAAATCTGCCAATGAGCGCTCCTCTCCTCCAATGTCCTACACACACTGAACCCTTACCTTGATACTGGGCACTAAATCCTTTCCTCCGATGGTTGCTGTCAGACGTGAAGTGAAGCCGCAGCCAATTCTTGCTACTGATGACAGGGGATGGCAAATTCATTCCAGTCAGCCTGAAAAGAAACAAGATTTTCATTTCACTGAACAAAAAGGCGATTAAAATCAACTGTACGATCAGCTTCATTACAAAATTACATGACATAAAATAAATAAGAACACAGTTTTGCACACATATGGGTTGCAAAAAACCTTTCATTTGATTCAATGAACATTGAAGTAGATTCATATAAACAATTCAAATGTAATTATTTAACCACTCTCTAATCTTATTTTACAAACATATCCTTTATATTGTGTTGGACTACCCGTATTGGCCCGAATATAAGACGACCCTGATTATAAGACGACCCCCCTTTTTCCAGATGTACCTTTTGGAAAAAGGCTTTTTAAAAACCTATTTGTTTTTTCAGATGTATTTCCAAGAAAAAAACATTGTCTTATATTCGGGTCAATACGGTAATTAACAACAGTTTTGGGACACCCAACAATGTCTATTTGAAGATTAAATGAAACTGAGAATAGCGAATAACTTAGCGCTAACTTCTTTTGTGAGACGTGCTTCTTTCTAAAATGCATCTTGGCATATGGATGATCACCATCTCACGTTAATAGCACCTGGAGAAGTCACTGGTAAAATAAAATCTAAATTTAATAACACTGACTCCATTGTGGGACCCAAAGAAAATAAAAAATGTATTTACCCCCCCAAGGTTCCTATTAAAACTTCTCCTCCACCTAGTGAAACTCAAGGTGTGTAAACTTTATGTTTCTTATTGTGTGTGTTCATTTTAAGGAATTATCCTGCAAGGGTTAGTTTGAAGCCATGACGGTAATGGTTTGAAACACTAGTGTGATTCGCTACTAGGGCACAGCTACAGTCCTGGAGCGAAATTTCTTTATCTGTTATCTTTGTTTTTCAGATTATCTGGTCCCGGTGCTTGCCAAACATTCAAATGGAACGACTGCAGAGGATATTTATCTGAAACATTAAATCCAACATTCGAAAGGAAGTAGAAATGGTCACAAATCAAAGACGTAACTAAATCCAATCAAAAGCTACAGAGTCTTGACAATAATCATTCATATCCTTAACAAGCATTAATGATGGCAGCTACAGCACAGTCATTAGCGTATAATTTAATATTCCATCCCAAATCAGAGCTTCATCTCCTTGATGAGGAGAGTATTTTGTCTTTGGCACTGAGATCTGAGAGGAGTCTGATATATTCTCTGTGTAGTATGAATGCGAGTGAATCTCATGAAACCTGTCAAGAACATGTCCGGGTCACATTTCTTAAAGAAAACAAAGCTTATTTTCAGCTTAATTTGTATGCAAAGTATAATTTAGATTTCCTTCTTTTGATTCAGGGGTGCTTTTGTGAGAGTCACCTTTATTTATTTATTTACTTATTACCAAAGCTCAATTCATTTTGTGGGGGAAATAAAATCAACAAAATGAGCTAATTACAAACAAGAGGCAGGCCTATGTTCCAAACATTGAGCTGACAGGGGGTTGGTGGTGCTGAATGCAATAAGTGAAGTAAAGCCTGTCTGGCACAAAACTGCAGTGACTTGCACTTGACGCCGCTGCTGTGTGAAGCCCTCATTTCTTTTCAAGAGTTCAACAGTGCATGAAAAACAGGTTGAGCTGAGGAGGCAAACGAGTAAGAAAGCAAAATGAGTGTGCTTTACAAGAGGCAGGCAACAGGGAGAGAAAAAAAAGAAACCCTGACAAAATAAGACTGCTTGAAGAGGCTGTGCAGAATAACACAAAGCTAAAACACTGGGAGGAAAACAGCTAATGCAAAAATTAGTGCTGTCAATCGATTAACAAAAAAACAAACTAAATAAATAAATGTAAATAAAAAAATATAAATAATGAATCAAATTTTTTTCCTGAAATTAATCACGATTAATCCCACCTAACAAAGTTTTTTAAATATACTTTTATATTGCAATGTTTTCACATTAAATCTTCAAAGTAATGTAGAAACAACATAAAGACAGTATATTTTTTTAATATTTGTTTAATGGCATCTTTTTTATGACTGAGTACCACTAGGCGAGTATCACTGATACTAATACTGATCTCTCTAGGAAACTGTTATTTTTTCCCCCTAATAGTTAACCATTGACTAGCCTCAACCTTCAACAGTAATAATTGAGAGCTATTCATTTTTCACATTCATTGACTTAGAAGCAAAATACTACTTCCAATTTAATTGAAATTAAAACAACCCTCAGATAAACCCTTATAACTAAATGTCATAATTTACTTGCCTTCATCAAGAGGAAATATACAGAAATTTACTAGTTATCAAATAAATTTCTACATTAAATATACTTGTAGAAGTAACATAAGGGTTTCTTCCTTACATCCTAGCTACAAAAGTTATGTTGTATTCCTCTTTGTTCTTTTTTTGTTCTTTATTAATACAGCAGCTGAGCTATTAAGGTTATTTGGCTGCTATTACTTAAGCACCGCTGCTGCTGACCTATGGGCTGGATCTGACTCGCATTGCTCGTAGCTTCATTCACCGCTTAATATGAAAGAACAGACAACAGTGCGTCGCCTATTTGTGCTGCAATGGAAGCGCGCATTCTACGGCCAGTATAACCAGATAGGGACAGAAGATTAATTTTGTATTGACATATGCTTTGAAGCAACATCCATCTACCGCCGTCACTGATGTCTACTGAGCTGCCTATCACCTGTACCGTGGCTGCACTCGTTAACTACCGCTGTCCGCTGAGGTGAAGGTGGAGCACGCACTGAACAGTCTCCCGTTTGATGTTTCGTAAAGAAAATACATAAACACCATTCTTTTCAAGCAAATAAAGAACAGAAGCCTCATTGATTGGTGGCCAACCATAGCTCCCCCTCTGTGTTCATTTGCGTTAAATATTTTTAACATGTTAAACTGAAAAAATTAATCGCTTGTGTTAACGTTAATTTTGACAGCACTAATAAAAATGAATAAAGTAATAAAATAAAAATAAAAAATTTGATGAATGTTCACTGCTAACTGATTTTTTTATTGTGCCTAGATATTGTTTTTTATTTGTTTATTTAAATTACATGATTACATGTAAACTTCAAATTTATTGGTGAAATAAAGTTTTTTGGTAAATTTAACGTAAATTAGCAAAACTGGCCCAGGTCTTTAAAAAAAACCAGTAGCAACAACAATAATATGATATTATACTGGTATATTATACTCCATATATTACAATACACATTATATATTAAGTACTTTAGAAGTAGTAGTAGTAGTGTTTTTGTTGTTGCTGTTGATGTATGTATTATATTGATGACAATCTGATAAATTATGATGCTGGGTTTAGAAAAGTCATAAATAAAGATTGTGTTGAGCAGCTGAAGAGATCTAAGGTCTTCAAAGAGAATGGCCTTTATTTTATTCACAAGTTGTAACCAAATTTATTCAAGCTCTGGCAACAGAGTCAGAAAGGTCAAGAGAGCAGGCCCACTTTGATGACTGTTGGCAATAACTGCTGAAAATGAAGTCCACAGACAACATTATGAGCAGCACTAGCAGAGGGGAGGGAATAAAAAAAAAATCCTTTGAATTGCAGATTCAGACTACATGTTCTATCAAAAACCCCAACCTGATTCCTTCAAAAAATCTGCAAGGTTTACGTTTGGCATCAAAAAATGTGTATTGCATTTGAACAGTATCAATGGATTAGTTTTTGGTCAATGTATTAATGTTGATGCCGATGACAGCTGGTTAATTTTGTTGTTGTTGTGATCATATCAAGTTCTGAAAATGGACATGAATGATTATTTTCATTGTAGAATAATATGTATAAAGAAAACAAAGCCAGCAAGAATTAGAACCATATTAAAGTTTTAAAAATCCTTCTCATGTTTTTTTCTTTAAGAAAAAAAAGATGAGGATATCGTTTTCTAAAGAAAATAGTGTCCACACCAATAAATATATAATTATAAATTTTAAATAACAATAAAATCAACGTTGGGTTTTATAAGTATCGATGAATCGATAAACTAAAAATGTTTCAAACATTCTGATCCTTTGATGCATCAAAAGCAAAAAAACAACAACAACAAAAAATACATAGTGATACTGGATGCAATTGAAAGTAAACTGGCTAATCATGGTCACAGTAGAATAGGAAATCAGTAGCTGGTTATCGGATTACTGAGTAGACACGCACGTGAGTGTGGTTTGTAACACAGTTTATGCTATAAACATTTCCAAAATCCACAATCTGCTAGTTATCTAAAAATGCACCAGAATGCACCTTAACATACTGTACACTTATGGATTCTCATTCTACTTATTTTATTTTTTATTTGTGAATGTCTTTACATTGATTTGTGCATCATAATCTATTTATCTGCAATATTATCTTTAAATAGCTCACCTGATTTGCTCAAAAGTAGCCAAAAGACAAAACTTTTATTATTTAAAACTTCAGTGATTTAAAAACATGTAATTGTGCTGCTAATAAAAGGGCTGTCATGAACTTTGATTGGCGATTAAGAGTCATACAAATCAATGTGATTAATAATTTATTTTTGTGTGTTTTCTTCATATCGGTTAAAGTGTAAAGTTGCTTACAAATTCAGAGCAAAACGCATTACAAAGTGATGTTAGTTAGTTGCTTACTTGCCCACTCAAAAGTGTCTGTCATTCAGATCCCTGAATCATGTGCCCCCTTCAAAGTGAGTTCTCTATAGGACCTCAGGGATTTTAAGTCTAGGGTTAAAATCCAATCTTTTAAAAAAGTAACATTACAACTCTCCACAACAAGCCATCTTTCAAGTCAACAATCTGGTATCAGCCAATCATCGGTTTCAGCCGCTCCCCGCCCCCCCCAAAAGCCAATGAAATGGTATGGAAACTTCATATCAAGATTATACTGAAAGTTATAAATATTATCACACTATTGTTAAAATATGCTAGAAAAAAGTACTGATACACACATCAAAATCATTTTACCAAGTTTAATATTTAAAACCAACATATGGATAAAATTAGCAGCATTATGGGCTGTTTGCATAGACATTAAACGTTTTATGAAATGATAAACCTCACTTCAGCCTTAAAACATTTATTAAGAAAAGGGATGATCCAAAATGATAATTTACGTTACATTTAATCATTTAGCAGACACTTTTATCCAAAGTGACTTACAAATGAGGACAATAGAAGCAATCAAAACCAACAAAAGAGCAATAAAATGCAAGTGCCATGACAAGTCTTGGTTAGCCCAACGCAGTACACATAGCAAATTTATATATATATTAGTTTTGTTTGGTTTTGTTTTCTTTTTTTAAACAAAGCAGTTAGAAAACGATCGATTGGCAAGTGACAGAGGGTCAAGTGTTTTTTTTTTTTATAAAAAATAAAAAAAAACATTTTAGATAAATAATTTGAATAGAGAGTGCTAGATTTAGAGGGGTAAATCAAGATGGAAGAGATGCGTTTTTAGCAAGCGGCAACCTTCCGGTCTCTCTCATGAAGCCAACAAGGAAGTGACTTAAACTGTAGTTCATCGACTGGCCGCTAGAGGCTGTCTCCAAAAGGGAGTCAGTACCTTAGACTCCCCATGTTAAAATGCCCAAATTTACAGCAGAAAAAAAAATGTTTACAGCCTGGTACGAAAAGTGGTTTTGGTCTATATAGCTAATTTTGCCCTTAATGACAACTGTGAGGGGGGTGGATTTTTTTATAACTCATCCGTTTATATTATAAATTAAGTTTAAATTATATTAAGCCTTAAAGTTCTGCATAATTAAGGGCGTGGCCACTTCAGTGACAGGTGGATTGCCCTGCTGTCACCACCGTCAAGCTAGGTGGACATGGTTACATCAACCAGCTCCCGCCTCTTTGCCCATTTTAGATTATCCAGGAGTGACGCGCTGCCAAGATGGCTCCGGCCACTTTAGGCTTCAAAAACGCTCTTCAGAAAACTATGGGTGATGTCACGGACACTATGTCCATGTTTTTATATGGTTTTTAGCCATTTCTTGAAGATGCTCGGATTGAGTTGGGCAGGTCATTCCACCAGGAGGAAACAGTTAATGTAAAAGTCTGTGCAAGTGATTTTGTGCCTCTTTGGGATGAACAAAGCACCGTTCACGTGGCAGGATGCAAGCTTCTAGAGGGCACATAAGTCTGAAGTAATGATTTTTGGTAAATGGGTGCAGAGCCAGTGGTGATTTTGTAGGCAAACATTAATGCCTTAAATTTTATGAGAGCAGCTATTGGTAGACAGTGCATTCTTTTCAGCTCATTAAAAATTTCCCTTTCAGCAATCTTGATCAGGATGTATTAGTATTTTATCTGCTCCAGTGAATATTCAGATACGTATTATCCAAATTGAGTGATTTTTAGAATATAAATTACTTTTTTCCATTAAGCATTATTTTATGTGTGTATGTATGTATGGTATGTATGTAGCATGTTGTATTATTTATTATTATTATTATATAAAAAAGGCAGACCAGGACTGTAAACTTTACACTCACTCTCTGACAGTAGATGGTACTTATGGAACGACAGAAATAGAGCTGTTTTCCCAGTAATCGCTATGAGGGACAGAGAGCGATACACTCATTCTGAAGTTCAAGCACAGTAATGTGGCCAGCTGCACATTGTCTAATTCCTTATACCAGTGGTTTCCAACCCTGGTCCTGGAGGCACCCCAACACTGCACATTTTGCATGTCTCCTTTCTCCGACACACATCAATTTCAGGTCTTGGAGTCTCTACTAAAGAGCTGATGACCTGAATCAGGTGTGTTTGATTAAGGAGACATGCAAAACGTGCAGTGTTGGGGTGCCTCCAGGACCAGGTTTAGGAACCACTGCCTTATACCTCTGAGAATTGAGGTTACATGCGTAACCGGAGATGTTCCCTTTTGATTGCAGCTGATGCTATGGGGAACAAACAGTGACTACAACACCACATTTCTAGTGTAGCATCTGAACCAGCCTCTGTGGGCAGAATATGCCAAAAATAGACATATATTATGGTAGTATACCACAGCATGAACCGGAGAGGTTGCACAAGCACTTCACGACAGGCGTTGGGAAGATGAGATTACAATGGTCAGTGCGGACTAATTCTCTTGCTCAGAAAAATGTGTCTTCATTCCCCTGGTAAGTCCACAATTCAAATGGCCAGGCGCGTGCACTGCTCATAACTAATATTGATTGCTCCAAAGGAGGAAGCGCCATGCTGGAGCCATCATCGGCCGTGATCGGACCCCCTTGATGATTTACGTACTCAACTACCTCTGTCTTTTCTAACTGAATGACAACATAGCAGTTTTTCAAATCTCTGTGAACAACTCTCAGAGGCAAACACACCGTGAGCAGTTGTAAGTGATTGATTAGCCATGCTTGTCTGGCACCCATCCTAGAGCCAAAAACTTGACAGCCGTTGAATTGAGCATGCAAGCCCAAGTTAGATGCATCTGTGATGACCTTCTGGAAACCTGCCACATCACAGCCTTTCTGATAAAAGCAGCAATGCAGCGCATGTCTGAACAGCTGGAGAGCTGACTGCATGTGCCCAACTGTTAAATATGTACACATTGTCACTCTTGCTCGACTCTTGCCTTTTGCAACAACCTCTATTACGCCTTTCACAAGAAGGTTGTGGGTTTCTGTATGTAACAGATGGGTCCTACAGGTGAACTGTGGAGGATCAACCACCACTGAAGTGAGGCGGCCACCTTGGAAATTGGTTTACATGGGAAGATTTCCCATGTGCTGACATGATTGGACTGTTAAGCACATTGGATGAACACACTTTATTGAACACAAAGCATTTAACTCGTTCTCCCCTCTTCGGCAAGTTGTAATGGCAGAGAGGGAAGGCATTGCATTGAAAAAGCTCTAGACATTTTATTTTGGGGCTGGTCCCAGTTCAATGGCTGTGAGTTGCTCGTCACAGTAGGGTGGCATCAGGAGTTATTCTGCTGTTCTGCATGGCTGAAGGATTGGACAGTAACCTACGTAGCATATAAAGCCAAGTCTGTCACACTATGCAGCTCTCTAAAGAGCTTGGTTTCGGCATCGTTTTTGTCCATGTGCTTAAGAAACTTTGGCTGAAACTTTTGGAGAACAAGTGTGAAATGACAAGCCAGCTTGGAAGGAACAAGCTCGGACATTGCAAGAGAGATGGCCACATAACCTTCTCCTCATCCATCAAAAACCTTTTCATGCATTCCAGTTCAAGGTCGGAGATTGTCTCGAGTGTACTGCACAGGCGTTAACACTAGATCTGGAGAGTGGGGTGTATGTAGGACCTCTGCCAGCACAAGGTCCACACTGTAATCTTCACGTTCAGCTCCTTGGCTCAACTCACTCAGGTGGAGCAGGGAAGTGTGGGAAGCAGGGCTGTGCATCAGAATGAGGGCAGCATCTAAAAAATGAAGGCGATTGGTCTCAACCAGAGCCACTTAATGCAATAATTTTCTCCTATTAAATTCGATAAGACAGAGATATTACTTAGTGGACCAAAAGACAGTACGCCGAATCTCGTGATTACAATTTGCAACTAGACGGATGTACTGCTACTTCCTTTTTCAGTCAAAAATCTGGGTGTTATATTGCAACTTGTCTTTTGAAAATCATATTGCCCATGTTACAAAAACAGCATTCTTCCATCGTAGAAACCTGCCAAGTTACGAAACATGATACCTGTTTCTGATGCAGAAAAGCTAGTTCATGCATTCATGACCTCTAGACTGGACTATTGTAATGCACTGCTAGGTGGTTGTCCTGCATCTTCAATAAACAAGCTACAGGTAGTCCAAAATGCAGCGGCTAGATTCCTTACCAGTTCAAGAAAATATGATCATATTACGCCAATTTTACAGTCTCTGCTCTGGCTACCTATTAAGTTCCGTATCATTTACAAAATATTATTACTTGCCTATAGGCCCTTAATGGGTTAGCTCCTGCGTTCCTAACTAGTCTTCTACCACGCTACAATCCCATCACGCTCCCTAAGGTCGCAAAAAAAACCTCTGGACTTTTGGTAGTACCTAGGAGAGCAAAGTCCACTAAAGGAGGTAGAGCTTTTTTCGCATTTGGCTCCCAAACTCTGGATTAGCCTTCCTGATAATGTTCGGGGTTCATACACACTCTCTCTGTTTAAATCTAGATTAAAGACCATCTCTTTGGCCAACATTGCAAATATGCATCTTCAATCTTTTACTGGCAATTATATCTATCAATGCCATTATTTTTCTTTCGTTTGGGTTGAACAAATAAATTTTGCTTGGTTGGAATAGCAGCTACGCTAATTTTGTCTCTATTTGTTTCTCTGTTTTTGTTACTAGGATTTACACAAGCTTCAGTCTGGTTCCAGAACACCTGAGAAGAGATGATGCTGACCCCTCAGAGGGCCTTAGATGATGCCAACCCTGAAACAACATTAGAACTACCACATTTTGCTATAAGTTGGATTGCATCATATAATAATTGCTGTTAATAATGTTCATCGTCTGTTTTATTACGTCTTAAATTGGTTTTTCCGTACTGCTGGTTCGTCTGGTCAAGGAAACTGGCCCCCCGACTGAGCCTGGTTTTTCTCCCAATGTTTTTCTCCATTCTGTCACCGCTGGAGTTTTGGTTCCTTGCAACTGTCGCCTCTGGCTTGCTTAGTTGGACACTTAATATCCAGTGATATCGTCAACTTGATTGCACATATACTATTTAAACTGAACTGAGCTGGATGACATCACTGAATTCAATGATGAGCTGTCTTTAACTGAAAAATTTGTGTTTTTTGCATTATTGACACTATTTTCCTTATTAATGCTGTTCAGTTGCTTTGTCAAAATCTGTATTGTTAAAAGCGCTATATAAATAAAGGTGACTTGACTTGACTTGACTTTACACAAACAGGTAACCAAAGGATTCCCCCCCAGACCATGTAACAGAACGAAGGAATCACAATCCTAAAGGAGAAAGATTCTAAGGTAACTATAGAAACTAAGTAGGTAACCTTTTCTACTTCAATAAAGCCTAATTATTAACAAACATATTTTAAAATGTCATAATTATAAAATAAAGGATAAAATGCAGTCTATGCAGCAACAAATCAAATAATTGGAACACTGCAAAGACTCTACGACATAAACACACATAGTGTTGGCCATCATATTTAGCAGCTCCAGACCACACATTGATCAGGGAATAAGTACTCACTGCCCTTTTGGAGTCTTTTTGATTGATTTGGCATCTCAAAAGAAAAAAATATATATTTGCAGCGAGATTTCTGCGCTCAAAATATACTGCTCATCCCATTAAAAAACTGGCCAGGGTTTATTTTTAACGCCACTGAAATGGGATCAATACTGAAAATGCTTCTGAATGTCATGGAAGAGACTTGGCTTAGAGGCTGCTCACCAGCCAATGTTTCAGTAATCCATATGAAACAATAGCGGACCTGATTGTTAAATGCCATAGCTGTGCCTGTGAGGCCGGGACCCACCCCTCCCGGGCCGCGATGACCTCAAACGTGTGGAGATAAGCCTCGATGTCGTCGTTCTCGGTCAACCGGATGAGGTATTGGTGCGCTTTGACCAGCGCTTCCGGGAGGGGCAGGCGCACCGCCACGCTGGCCTGCAGCTGTTCCCCGACCCGGTCAGTATATTCATGCCGGGCTGCCAGTCGCTCGGTGAACTGCTGCTGGCAGGCCGAGAGCTCCATTAGGCGGCAGATGACCTCTTCCATATGTCCGGGGGAAGAGAGCGGTTTCTCCTAGAAGCACAGATATCGTTATAGCCACCTGGCGTTACCAGTCTGTGTCTCAATTCACCTGTTCTGCTCGCATTCTCCACCATATGTCGCGGGGTGAATGAGAACACAGACTCGGTACTGATCGAAAGAGCCCCGGAGGGTGATTTATTGCCCACACACTGATCACACATGCTCTGATGAATGGTGCTCGGTGCCCGTCTCAGCGAGGTGCTTTTAAGTCCAGCAGGAACCGATCTCCAGGTATGCCCTACAATCGCTCAAAGGTGTTGTGCTCGTGATCATTGTGGCGCGGCATTTCCGGGCACGATAAGCTGGACTCGGGATACTCGCCAACATTCTACAAATATAATATATATATATATAATATATATATATATCTATATTATATATATATATAATATAAAAATAAAGCATATGTAGATGTAGATAAGCATATATAAGCACTGGAAACTGGAAATAAGTTTAATACTTTATGAATGGTCTCTAAGTGCTGTCTAATTTCCATAAACATTTAATCTTATTTTCATAATTGCTTAAACTATTAATTTTGGATTTTGCCAACTTTTGGTAATTAAACTAAAAGGCACTTAATATTTCATACAGCATAGCTCTGATTCTTTTAATGCGCTTCTGTCTGGATATCACTCAATAAAGTCTGTAAACTGCTTCAGATTCTACATTTAGTGTCATTATCGTGATCATCATTGATAATAATAGCTTCTATGTTTATTATCCCTGCTCAGTTTTAACAGAGTTGCATTGAACACTCTCTGTAAGATTCCATTTCACTAACAGCATAATCTTTTTTGTCTGTCTCTTGTCTTTTCTCGCAGGCTTTCCACTGGTCTGCATCGTCCTCTGGATCTGCTCCAGACTGTATTTTGAGGACACAGAGTAAGTGCACATTTTTCCCTACCTTACTTAGTGGTGCTCGTTCATACTAGGGTTAGGGATTTAAACAA